>JBBGBA010000327.1:0-66711 GCA_038088335.1 Mesorhabditis sp. LJ9110
TAAAATCCCATTTGAACATAGTTTAATTTAATTAATTTAATAATTTAATTCAATATGCCAAAAATTGAATCATCAAAATAATGAAGAACCAGGGTTGAAATTATTTATTTTTTAAACTCCAAAAACTATTTTTTGGGTGTAGTAAGATTAACGGTTCCAGGGACTACATAAAGCCCTACTCAAAGATTTATGAATTAAAAAGTTGTGTTTCTTGGAACTAGCATAGGACTATCAGTAAGCGTCAGACAATTTAGCCATGCCTTTATATAAAAAAATTGTTTCGGAAATGTGGATAGCTAGCGACATTTCGGCTGGTTTAATTTTATTGGGTTTTTTGCGGTTATAAACAACACAAAATATGACTAAAACTTACCGATAAAAGTCGTGCATGGGGAACGAGGTGCAGCTGGAGATTTTGAACAGGCACTGCCCACGGTTGACTGCCTTTTCCACAGCGTTCTGGAAAGAAGAATTAAATTAATCAATAAGAATAAAACTGTTTTAATTTTTGAAACATTCTCTTTCGAATATATATATTTGCCAAAATGTTTTTTTGTCCAATTCTATTTAAAATGCAATGTGCTATCGGTGTTCAAAAATTTAGAGCCAATTTTGCGGTCCAAATGTTTCAGGGATTTATAGCAAAAGGCTAAAATTATGGACATAATTTTTCCGTCCTGCTTCCTTTGTTGATTCTACAATATTCAATTCAGAATTTCAGTGCCAAATTAAATACAAATTTAATTTTAAGTAGTTTTTTCGGTGAATTTAAATCTTGACAAACGTGATACAAATTTTCAAAAAACATTCAAAAGGCACCAAATTTTGGCCATTTTTACACGTCAAACCAATGTTTCAAGAAATTTCGCAATTCAACATTTTTTCTGGTCTTTAATGAGTTCTTTTTAATGTTGAAAATAAAAACTAAAAAAAATCAAAAAAAATCATGATTCCCATTAATGCGCTCACCTGGTTGTCGTAGATTTTGTTGTCGCGCAGCACGGGTCGAACATCGGTCGCCAGGCACAGCCCACCAAACTGAAACCAGGGTCATAATTTTTAATTAAATTAAATTGTTTTAAAACAAGCTGTAGTTTTATTCGGTTTTTAGATCTTGTACTAATTTCAGGTTGATAAAACGATCCGTGATTTATTAAACAAATGGGAATTTTTGTTGTCATGGCTTCGATTAGAAGGACGGATTGAGCCATAAATTTTGAGTCGTTCCAATCTTTTTGCTGAAACATAAAACCCGCGTAAAGCTAAATCTATCTGCTATTTTTTTATTTTGGTAGATTTAAGCATTTATCAAATCGCTACGTCAGTAATTATCAAATTTCGGATTGTGTTTAATTGCCACTTGGGTAAAACATGTGATTTTCAGAGTTATTTTACTGGAGTCAGTCGGAAGTCAATGTTGAACCCTAAATTTTCCGACTTTGAAAAGCCTTGAAAACAAAAAAAATAGGGCTATCCTAAAATTTCGCCTTATCAAGAAGGTGTTGTTCCTATCCAATTTTTTATAGCAGAGAAAACATTTAATTCATCCTTTATTAAATTGATTTTTATCTAACTTATTTTATGCATAAGTGCTTCTAACTGATTTATTTTATCATAAATTTTCGATCTGGAGCCGGGTAAAACTAATAAAAAAAGTTGCACATTTTAACATTTTAATGTTTTTTTGATAAAACATGACATTTAAATCTGTCGGAAATCAGGGTAATTCGAAGGCCACTCGTTTTTAGTTTTGGAGATGAGACACGACCACTGATCGCCTTTCGTGACACATTGTCCCATAGATTCGATAAAACATTTCCTTTTAAACCATGATTTAATCGGAAAACCTCGGACAATTGGTTATTGTTTCCCACGATTTTACTGGCTTAACTAGTTTTGCGAAACACCAAGTTTTAATTCCCAAAATTACCTTATTATGGAAGAGCAGATTGGCTTCGAGGGTGGCAGTTGCTCCGTTCGTGATTTCCACCCCGGCGGCGCGGCCCTGGAAATTCAATTTAAAAGGTTTTTAACGAACAATATTAAATATAGCTAATTTGTTGAGGAGGTCGCTATAGAAAATGTCATTTTAATCAGCTACCTAATACTAATTAGTGACAGAATTAAATCATACCTCAAAGACGCGATTCCGCTTTAGGGTCGGGTTGCTCTCGGTGGAGATCAAAACACCGGCCTGAGCGTTACGGTAGATGTCGTTGTCTTCGAGCAGGCCACGACCCTGAAAAATTACAGTTGACTCAGCTGGCAGATTTACTTTACTTATTTCTTCAAAAATTGCGTTTTTCGGTTGGTTTAAAAACAAGGTTCATAAAATCCGTCTTATCATGGCGCTTATTTTATCATAGATACTAGTTAACATATATATGTAGTTTTCCACACTAAAAAAAGCTCAAAGTTTAGAAAAGTTAAGAAAATGAAACGACTTCTTTAACGAAAAAGTTGGAAAATAGATCTATCCTCCTACCTTATTAAAGATACAGACGCCACCATCACGACCGTCGTAGATTTTGTTGCGTCGCAGAATCGGGTGCGAGTCGGTTTTTATCCAGACGCCTGAGAAACGAGAAAAATAAATGATGTTTCATGGATGCAATTTATGCCGCGATTTTTTACCGGATTAATACATGCGGTTTTCTGCTTTGTTTCTCACTCTTGCTTGCCGCCTTTTTAAGCAGTTTAGCGTGCCAAATATTCTCTGCTAGCCTGCTCTGATTTTCCAAAAAAACTCTGCTACCTTGCTCTCCCTTTGGACTAAATTTTCCCCCAATGGTCGATGCTAGCTCCCCCGATTGGATATAGATTAATCGCGAGTCAAACAGACGTAGATTAGCCTAGGAAATAAATTCGAAATCATTATTTTTTTCTAAAACGTATTTTTATTGCTTTGTATTTCAATTTTCTGAAACTTTATTTTATTAATTGGAGGCTAGAGGCTTAAAATTTAAATTTAGTTGAAATGTGATTTCAAATAATCAAATTTCGGAAAATGTAATTTTGACAGAATGATTTCCTGCAAAATGAAATTGCAAAGTGTTTCGACAAAATGTGTACAAAAGTGAATTGCGACAAAATGATCTTTTAGCAAAAGGAAATGCCGATAAGATATCGTAATAAAAATTTTCTAATCCCAAATGTTCACTGCTAGCTCTCCCTAACCAACTAAAAAGTTATTACAATAAAACATTATTTTTAGTGCCGTTTGCTATTAACTATGACTTAGTAGTTAATTAATGGTAATTAAGGAAATATATTTTATTATATAGAAATACTCACCAGCCATCGCGTTGTCAAAGATCTCATTATCCTCCAACACTCCGAGTCCACCATTATAGACGAGTACACCGCCGTTTTGACCGCCCCAAATCTTGTTTCGCGTAATTTTCGGATTCGAGCCGGTTCTGTAATTCAAAATATAAGTTATTAAATAAAATGTGTTTTTTTATTAGCAGTTCAATGAAGCTATTACATAATTTATTTTTATACCTATTTAATACAATTAATCATTATGAAAATATTCAATTTTTGGTAAAACTAGTACTTTGAAAAACGTGTTTCACTACAGATACAGTTAATATCATTTTCGGGTTTTTTAATTGATTGTCCTGTATGTCGACGATTTTTACAGAAAATTTGTTTCACCGAAGTCTTAGTAAAATTTGAAGTTCCTTGATTTAATGTAATCATTTTCTTGAATTTAAAAAATTCCTTATCAAGTTTTATTATTTATAAAATAACTTAAGCTATTACTAACTTAAGCTTTACATACCTAATCTGGACACCAGAATAGAGATGGTTGAAGATGTCGTTCTCCTCGAGCAGTCCGTGGCCATTATCATAGAAGTAGACGCCGACCTGAGCCAAAAGATAAGGATACGGACATAAAAATATGGGGCCACTATTAAACCTACTACACTAATAACTATAGTTTTAATATAGTACTCTTATAACTTTTAGAAACTTCAGTATAAAATATTTAATTCTATTTCACGGAAGAAAAAATGTTTCAGAATTGTTCACTTCCCAAAATTTTTGCTTGGCTTTAATCCGTGACCGTCGTTTAGACAACGTTTTAAAAAGGGAGGGGGTAGATTGAAAATTTTTTGTCTTGAATTTGTAAATGTTAAAAATGAACATCAACGTAGAAAGACTATTGCTTAAGAATCATAAATTATAATAAACGACGATAGTTTATTAATCACTTAAATGTTATTTATTTTTATCGATTTAAGACTAATGAAAAATCATATAGAAAATTTGAGCGCCTTTAAATACCGTACCTGTTTCCCGGAATGTATCCGATTTTTGCGGAGAATCGGGCTGCTTCCGGTGGTGACCCAGATTCCGGCCAGCGTATTGCCGTACACCTCGTTGTCCTCGATCAGTCCCTTGCCCTTTTCGTGCTGAAAATTATTTAATTACGATGGTTGATTGCCAAAAATATTAAAATATTGATTTTATTGAATCGAATTATTAGTTTAATTTTCATTAATAGAATGACTAAAATTATTTAAAGGAGCGATTTAATGAATCAGGATGGCCGAAACTAATTACTTCTTATTAACAACAATCACTCCCGCTCATAACAATATTTTTCCGAAACATTTTTTAATCCGAAAAGCTTGGTTATATTTTTATTTTTTCATGCTGATTTTTAAATTTACCATACTTGGTTTTTAGCATGTTTAATTAAATAAATCTTGCATAAAGTTCAGCAAAAAAATGAAACCTTCGCAATTAGCAAACAAACGGATATCTGGCATGAGTAGATTCCGCGAAACATCATTTTTCTTTAGTTGACCTACCACCTTTCTTAATTTTTAGTTATAGTTTTATTATTTATTTATATTTCATTAAAATTAGTAAATTAATAAGGCTTATAAAACGAATTAATTGATTTTTAACATGACCCTGCCCCGCATTAAAGCAAAGAAATCACGGACATATTTTTTTGCAAAACATTTTTCTTAAAAAAATTCTGCGAAAAAGTGCTGACCACATAGATGCCGCCGTGGAGTCCGTCGTGGATCTTGTTGAGCCGGACAATCGGGTCGGAGCCGGTTCGGATTTGAATACCGGCGAGCGCATTCCCGTAGATGTTGTTGTGCTCGATGAGACCGCGCCCTTCCGAGAAGATGTACACGCCACCTGGAAATGTAAAGCTATAGTTTCGTACTATATCAAGTAGAAGTTTGAATGTCTCAGGTTTCAAGCCTAAAACTAAAAATTAAAACATCGAAAATTAATAATGCTTCTATTGTGGCAATTTAATTAAAAATTCAGGGCTACAGGCTTAGCCACAATCTGGGAAATTAAAAATTAACCAGGGTTGAAAAGCCGCTTCGCGACTTTTCAACCCTGGCCCCGTCTGATCCGATAATATTCTTCACTTGCATAATTCTCACGATTTTCGATGACAAAAAATGAGAAACGCTACCTCTCTTGCCGTATATAGGCTACCGCAACATCCGGCGTATGCTAATTGTTGCCTAACAAAGAGGGTGGCCCATTTTTCAACAAAAAATTTAATTTTAACGTCGAAAACTGCTCATCTTTGAAAATTTTATTGGTGTGCAGTCATCCCCAGGCCATTACGCAGCTAATGAGGTATCAAACATGCCCTTAACTACTCCCCTTATTGAGATACTACTGGAACACGGTGACGGAAGTTGCATGCAAATGTACACAGACACACACAGACACTATTTTTTTATATATAGTAGGATTATTCTTTTGTGGGTAAACAATTCCATTATTAAAACCAACGTAAACGTTGCAGGTATCAAAAATCTACTTGACGCGTTAGATTTTTTTGTAGCACATTCGCTAATTTCAATGTCTCAAGTCAACGTGGTAAGCCTGAAAATTCAAAAGTTACAATTCGTACGTGGTGATAGATGGAATAAAAATTTAAATGTCTCAAACCTCAATAACCATTCTGAAAATTATTGGTCTACAATGACTTTTTGGAATCTGTTTGTGAAAATCACGAATGTTTTAGCCATAGGTCATAGCCCCGAAATATAAAAATCGAGCACATTTATAACATAAAAAAATTTCTCGAGCTTAAATCTCACATTGTGGATCAATAAACCCAACTATCACCAACCGAATCAAACCTATCATCAGTTTTGTTACGCAGGATGGAGAACTCAATGACAAAATGTTTAAATTTAAAGATCTAAAACAAAAATGTCTCTCCTCCTTTAAATAAAAAATGTTCTTAGCTGAAACCATATTAAAAAATATTTTACGTGACGGATTTAACCCGCAATTTCCGAAGATACCGTACCCTGATGGCCGCTGTAGATCTCGTTCTTGCGAATCGTCGGATCGGAGTGCGATGTAATCCAAATGCCGGCGAACGCATTTTGGTAGATTTTGTTCTCCATGAATTGGCCACGGCCTGAAAATTGAAAAAGTGAGGTTTTATAGCACAACATTCTTCGGTAAATTTTATCGCACTCAGTTGAGCGTTGCTCATGTCGTAAAAATTTGTTGAAAATGCTTGCAAAAATTTGTTTCATGAAAGTTTATTATTCAGGTTTTTGATGCACGAATAATCATGGAACCTTCAGGGTCTTAGAGTATCATCATGATATTTACTTTAAATTTAATTTTAAATTTCTTTTAATTTAAAAATTACTACAATAACATCTTCGATTCGATCTTCGATTATCTTCCATTCAACAGCATAATTAGTTTCTGTATGAACAAAATAATTATCGAAAAACGATTGAAAAATTATGTTTAATCGTATAAGGTCGCTTTTGGGGTTATTAGAAGGTTAATCTGCTGCTTTTTTGCTGGTAATATTGTTATTTTAAGCTGCCGTATGCCATCATTCAAGGCATATATTTCCTCAACACACGAAAATACTACTCTAAAAATTGAAAAACTATTTTTCCTCGTAAAAAACCGTGTTTTAAATTCTCGGCGTTCAATCCTCACTGCGCCCGAGCGTATTTTCGTACATTCAAGCTACCGTGTGCCAGTATTAAAGAAATATATGTTCCCGTACTTACTGATGAAAATGCTTGCGCCTTAAAATTTAAAAACATGTTTCATCGTCTAATCTTCCTTTTATTTATATATTTGTTCGAATTCTTACTCTTTCCGCTCGTATTCATTTATTGAAAAAAAAATGTGCTTCTTCGCGCAACCTCGTTTTTTAAATACTTTTCAGCACAGTCACTGACACGATCAAAAGTTCATGATTTTTATCCGACCGTATGCCAACATTATAGAGCCATATTTTACTAAATACTTTATCACCAAAATTTAAAAATGTGTGTTTGACCACATAAGATTGTTTTTTGAATTTTTAGCATTACAATGGTCCCGTTTCCCTGTTCGTTTTTAAAGTAGCTTAAAAACTACCATATTCCAGAATTCCAAAAAAATTTTCCTTACCCTTCTCATGCACGTAGATGCCTCCGGTTTTTCCGTGGTGCACCTCGCAACGGACAACCGTCGGATTCGCGTGATTTTTCACCTAAAAACCGACGTTGAAACGCATCAATAGAAAATAGGCCGTGAAATTTTATAATTAGCAAGTTCGCAAAAAGACAAAAATAATAATGGAGATAGAAAAGCACGCTTAATTAGAAAACATCTTTTGGGCTTTTTACTATTTTTTCCGTAACAAATTTTTTGAAAATGAATATTTCTCGTAATTTTTGATGGTTTGGTTTTATGCTATGAACGTTCATTGATAAATATTAAATGCTACGAATATTAAATGTGATTAAGTAAGGGTTGAGCTGATGCTAGTTTTAATATATAAATCAAAAAATAATAAATCGTATACCTCAATTCCCGAGATGCGATTGGCATGAATGTTGCATTTCTCGAAGAAGCCCTGGCCGTATCTGCAAAAATAATAATTCACATCAATAATTAAAAGTCTCTTTTTACTTTACCAAAATGTTGAATTTTAAGGTGCTTTTCCATTATTCGGGGGGGTTGTCTTAGTATCCAACTTTTTAAAATAAATAGAGGGAGCGTTTCAAACTTTTTTGTTATTTCAAACCGAAAGATCTTAAAAGTTTTTCTTAAAAAATACAAAACATGTAGATCTTTCGAGCGAAATGTCAGAATTTACATAGTTTTTGGATAGTTTTTCACTTGAAACATAGCTGAAATATATTAAAAACACTATTCAAGCACTTGATATCACGTTGCTAATCTCTGGAAATACAGGGGGGAAATCCTGTTAAAATCGGTGGAAGAGGTGAGAACTTTATTATTCATTTTTCTCCAATTTTTAGTTAAGTAGATTTTGAAACACCTACTCGAAAACAAAAATGCCGACGTCCATCCCGCTGTGGATATTGCATTTTCGGAAGAAGGGATTCGCCTGGTTTTTCACCCAGACACCGGCCAGGCAATTCCTCGCGATCTCGCATTCCTGGAAAATCGATTTAATAGTCCATTGGTATCCATTATTAATAAAAAATGGACAGCAAAATTTTGAAGTACTAGTACTAGCTTCATCGTTTACTTCAAAAAATATTTTTGTAAAAATATGTTTCGGAAAAAAGTAAAATTTCGATATAATGCTTATAGGTAATACAGATTTGGTATAATCCCATTGTTTCAGGTTTTGTTTATTCAATTATACCATTAAATCTTCTTACGAATCAGCTAATACCACGTAATTTCTATAAACTAGCAAAATATGCCAATGTTTAAAGTAACTTTAAAACATAAAAATTAGCGAATTTTAAGTATACCTCAAAGGTGCCCTGCGCGCTCTCGGTGATGTAGATCCCGACGTTGTCGCAGTCGCAGATCGTACAGTGGCGTACCTGAAAATATATTTAATTTTTTTTGCTTTGATCCGACAGTAAGCACACCATTAGCCGAATAACGCTATACAGTTTCCTACAAAATTTTTGAAACAGCCGAGCAAAAAATTTGAAAATTTATGAAAAATGTAATGTTTCAAAAACTTGTTGCAGTGGGCGCTATTGAAAAACCTTATTATTCCTCGTGCTAACCATTTCAACAACTACTTGCTAAAAAATCACTAAAGCCAAATTTTAATTTCACAAAAAATGTTTCATAATTTTTTAGGTAACTGTTTAAGATATTTTTTCATCGTCAAAAAGCTTTACATTTTTAGCGGCTAATTTTTGTTTTTCTTAATTTTCGAAGTCTTGGCTTGAAATAATTTGTTTCGTAAAAATCGCGTAAAAAGAGGAGGGCTGAATACGTAATTCGAGGCGACCATTACTTTTCCCACAACGAGCCCTAGCTACTCTATAATACGTTTGAAAACAAAAATTTCTGCAGATCGCTTGGGAAACCGACAACAGGTTTTTTACGGTTGCCAGGATAGATATTTTTCTAAAATCCAATGGAAATACCATACCCTCGGGTTCGCGCCGGCCCGCTTCACGCACAACGCGGCTCCCATCGGCGATTTCGAATTGATGATGCAGCGATCGATGGTGGGCGCGGTCTCGTCCATCACCTGGAGTTCAAAATTTTTGAAATCTTGCGTGGATTTTACTTGCAAATTCTGCAAAACTAAATGTTTCGGATCAATCATGGAATCCGAGTTTATACAACTGCATTAATCTGCCTTCGGTCCTTGAACCATAGAAGAAACCGAACGACTATTTCAAAACCATTTTATCGTAACTTTTCAGCAGAATAAACAACACAAGGCCACACAAATTATTAAAAAATTGTGTTTCAAAAATAGTGTAGAATCGAAATTCTCCCGGCTACGGTAATACATGGTTGGAAGCCATAAAATCCTGAATCCAATGTCTAAATGTACCATCCAATGAGAAAAATGAGAAAATAATGAGGAAATGGTAATAGTATCTTATTAATAACGCGTTTTCAGTTATATTTCCAATTTTGACCCTTTTTAAAATCGCAAAGCGCCTTTAAATAAGGTTGCCACCAAATTTTTGGCCAATTAAAAAGTGATGTTTCAGATAATTTTACGACTCAGATTTTCGGCGCAGTTTCGATTCCGTTGACGTTGTTGTGAGTCACAATTTCGGTTTTGAGATGAGCGGAGTTGCAATTTTGCATTGAAATGAGTCAAGTACTACTTATACGGGCGGCTTTTTAAGGTATGTTTTTTAGCACGTACCTGAACGGCGTAGTACTGTGGATGTGGGGCGTTGGGTAGTGCAACGTTGGCATTATTCGCCTGCGCCTGTGCCATCATCTGGGCTGGGGGGTCGGGCACGAATCTGAAACACATGGATTAGTGGGTAAAAATAAAAATAGAAATCCAATTCCCATCTTCAAAAAATAATGGAAAACAATTTTAGAAGAAGTATGTTTCCTAGAAAAGGTGGAAGATATTTGTATATTGTTTAATGGTAATTGAGCAAAGTTTTGGCTAAATTTCAAGGGCATCAACCATTTGCAAAATTCCAAAAAATCAAAAACCTTGAAATTTTGTGCGGGTACTGCCATTTTGATTGAATATACTATTTTTAATTTTTTCAAATTGGGGGCTTTTCTAATAAAAATGTGAAAGTCCCCCGATAATATAAAAGAACCTAGAAAAATTGAGCCGGTAATTATTGCCAAAATCAGGTTTCAAAAACTCTGCATCCGGTTTTAGCAAAAATCAAACAACTTCAGCATGTTCGATGGACCCTATCTATTCAGTTTTTTAAACCACAAAAACACCTTTTTTGGGTTTTTGCGGTTTAGGCTTTGAAAAAATGCGTTACAAATACTAGTAAAACTGAGCTAAAATTACAATTCATTTTCTACTGGCGGCTGGCTTTATCCTCTACCCTAGCTACCGTACCTGATCGTCATATATCCGACATAGGCCCCTGTAGACCCTTCAACAAGCGCCAACGTCGTCTCCGTCTGATTTTCGATGATTACTCTCCGTTGCACCGGGTGTGTTGGGGCTGGAAAGGAGAGAATAAATACTAACAATACAATAATATAATAGCATAACTATGTAGAAACTAATGTTTTATGAAGCACACTTTTGCAAAAATGTTATTTTCATTTAATCACATCTTTTCTCATTTTACCATATCATGGGTTCGCTAAAGTTAAATCCAAACGAAAGCGCTAGCTTAAAAACTGCGCTGAACTCACCGGCACCGATGATCTGCACCGGAAGGTCGATGGTGATTGAGGGGGGCTGATAGGTGCCCTGGTGGACGAAAATTAGCTGATTTTGGGCAGGGGCTGCGCGGACGTGTCTGAAAAATTCAAAATAATGACTTTCTCCCTCTCTCGCTCCCCCCCTTTCTCTCTCTCTCTCTCTCTCTCTCTCTCTCTCTCTCTCTCTCACTCTCTCTGTCTCTCGCCCTCCCTCATTCTCTTCCTCTCGATTTTTAGTACTTACTGCAATGCTCCTTCCACAGTATCAAAATGCAGCATTCTCCTGCCGGGATTTCCGGTGTACGTCCTCGCCTCATTTGGTCGAACGTGGATGCCGTGACGCTGAAATTGGAACGCTTACATTTTTAAGATATGCTAATTCAATTTAGCCACCTTTTAAGATAAAAATATCGCTAATTTACAGTTGCAAGGGGTCGAAGGAATGTTTCAATTTTAAGGTATACTGGACTGGTGAACCTAAAGACTGGTGGTTCTGAACTGGCTAAAATAACCATATTTTAATGCATTTTAATTCTAGGAAGACTGATTGCATAATCGAGCGAGTGCCTTAATTAAGATTCTCTCCAAAAATGGACGTTATCAATTAAAAGTCGTGGCAAAAAAAACAGCAAGTTCTGGCCCTGAAACATACAAATTCTTCGAAAATCAACATCAATAGACAATCTGTGGCAACCCACCACACCCACCCAATAACAACCCTGGAAAAAACAAGTTTCTATAGCCCTGTACGATCTATAAAAAATGTAAAATACTGAAAGTTTTCTCGCGAAAATTGCTCGATTATAAATTAGTAACTAATCGCTGGATATTTTTTTAGATAGTAACACTGAAACACACCAGTTGTTTGAAGCTCTCCTTCCACGGATTCATTTCCTTCCAGCGGCCTGGCTCGCGGAACTCGAATTTCCCGTAGGCCGGGTGGTAGAGGGGTGTCGCGTACTCGAATGCTTCTTGGTAGAGGGCTTTCCTGAAATCAGGGTCAAATATATGGGTTACAATTATATCAATCGAAATCAAAATGTTTCGATTTTCTGCGGGTTTTCCAAGCCAACCTCGAGTCTGTTTTCGCATAAAAACACGAAAATTTACGGTTTTCGCGATGTTTTTGGGTAATAAAAACACTATTACACTCACTAAGGATCATTGGAAAAGGGTTTTGTATTTGGGTCAAAATGGACTAGAAAAATTGATTTTAGGCGAAAATGTTTCTATACAGGGTGAGGCATATATATCGAAGCACCCCTGGGCCATGAAATTTTGCATGCAAGCAAAAAACTAACCAGTTTTGGGGATTGTGTACATTTACCATAATAAAATAAGGGGTTCCTGATGCAGGTACAAGAAAAACGACCGCCGACTGCCTTGTTTTTTCTTTAACATCTAGAAAAGTTTAGCCGTTTTGTCGAAAAAGTGGCGTGTTGGCACGCTACTCCTAGAGATTGGCCGAAAGGTAGCGCCGTTTCAGGATTTTCGATTCTAGCTTGATTTAGGCCTATCTATTTATTGCAGAAGTCGAATCGCCAAAAACAAACGAAACAATTTTCTTATAGTCGAAAATCAGCCCCTGACCCAACTCAGGCCCCTCTATCGTACGGACTTAAAAATGTATTACAAAATCAACGCTTGAGGGAAGTTTTTGTTTCAGCAACTTTTAACATTCTAGGCTTTTGACAAAATCATGTGTCGTTGACGAAATCAGAGAACTATACACCTAAAAGCCGCAAACTACAATTTTATGGTTTTTACTATGCATTTTGAGAACAGCTGAGTCATAATATGAAATCTCCGTCTGATCTAGGTAAATAGACTACAGCTGCGACCGTAATTTGTTGTTCCTACATAGCACTAACGTTTTTGACAGGCATAGGTGCCCGAATCAGGGTTTTCGAGGTCTGCCGGAATCGAGCTCCAAGGGGTTGCGTGCCAAGCCCACCACCACAAGCCTCAAGTTTGACATGAAACAAAAAATTTTCAAGGATACCAGGTTCTGTTATTTTCGGAACTTGGAAGTAGCACTAGTGGTTACATCTTGGCAAAATAAAACGGCACACCGAGCTTTCTTAAATTTTTGAGGGCCTTCTGTAGGTGCTTCGATATATATGCCTCACCCTGTAAAATAGGCCTATCGGCGCGAAGACAATTTAGAAATCGGAGTGTACCATGTATTTTGGTCGTTAGCCGCTCGGTCCGGGAGATTGGCCAGATCGAACTCGTATAGGTAGGGCACACCTGGAAGTTTGTTCATTAAGTTAACCCGTGTGAAAAATTGAGGTTTCAAGAATTATAGGGATAAGGAAATATTTGAAAGCCTGAATTACTAATTTAAAAACTCGTTAGTAACCAGGGGAATAGATCTTATTTGATCTGTAAAGATTTTAAAAAATTCTAATTATCAAAAATTTTGATGCAGGCAATGCCAATGGAATAAGGATTCTTGATGTGTTTCACGCGTAAAAAATTAGCCTCTCCAAGTCCCTGCTTAGAAAATATTTTGAAAAATGTTTCGTCCTTCCAAAAAATCCATGAGAGTTAAAAATCGCTAGTAAGGGGTTTGTGGTTCATATAATAATATTTTAATGCGAGTTTGCAAGAATTTTATATTGTAAGATTGTGGGATTTATAGATTTCGAGGAATGCGTTAGTAAAAATAAAAAGAAGTCTTACTCAGAAAAAATTGATCGATTCGGGCGCGTTTTCAAAAAATCTTATGTATTTGTAAAAAATATTTCAAACTTTTAGGCAAACCCTGAGAGTGCAAAATTTCTAATCGGGGGTTTGAATCGTTCTCCTCTAATATATTCGGAGATAAGTTTTGTAAGATATATTTTTTAAACTAACTTATCGAGGATTTAAAATTTTAATAAACTTTTTTAAAGGGATAGGGACGGCATAAGTCAATCGATTACGCGCGGGAAAGAAAATGCCTCTGCGCCTCTCCCCAGGGCGCGCTCTCTGCCCTGTTGGCTACTTGCCAATTTGTTGATGGGGGGGGGGATCGACACATGCCGTCCGCAGCCCTTTAAACTTTAAAAATATAAACCAACGCATTTTTGAAAATTTAAAAATATCTGAAAGCTTCTAATAAAATAATACACTAATTAAACCATCAATTAAGTGCTATTAAAATCCAATCGATACCTTTGACAGCAATTCCTCGGGTAGCAGCTCGATATAGCAATGCCCGTCATCGGAGGGGCCCACGTAGCCATCGTAGTTTGAGCTGGAAAAGGTTTATAAGGTAAGTAATTTAAAAAACTTTTTATAGATCTATGTCAGTTTTTTACTATAGTTTAATAAATTTAAAGGGCACAGAATTATATAAAAGCAGGGACTTTGGTTTTGGCCGTAAAATGTTACACATTTTTTTAAGTTCTGGGAGTATAAACCGATCACCATTGAATTCTTATCCTGGTACGGCTATTTGTAGTACCTCGTAACATCTATTTTCAAGACAAAATTTCATTTTCTTGCAGTTATTTACTAGAAATGATGTTGCAACATTTCACACCATTCTGGAGCGAAAGGTTACACAGATGTCTCTTACTCTTTTTTCTTATCCATGTTAGGTTTTTACTAGATTTTTAAGAGATTTTTAAAAAATTGGGGCCACGTCGTTAGCGTTGCATTTTTTATGGCAAAATGTTACATCCTTTTTATGGATTCCGGCGGTCTCCCTGCCACTAATACTTTGTCGTTTTCCGACTATTTTTACCAACTTGTAACATTTTTTGAGGCGAAAATTTTTTGGTCGACATTGACGACTAAAGATTAGCGATTCATCTTCCGATTATATCTGGATCTGATGTGAAACAGATTGTTTCTTTTTCGTGTATATATCTAGTTCCTAGCATGGATCTATTTTTGCTACAAACAAGCTAGATGGGACCTTAGATCTTATAGTTATTTTTAGCATATTTATCCGGCTTGGAATCCTAAACTAAAAGTTTCAAAAAGTACTGATGCGGAATTCCAAAGAAGTTTCGTTGAAGTTTGAGTTTAGTTCAAAGAAGTTTGAGTTTCGTTTCTATTTTTATAGTAATCAGAGTTGAAACACACTTTTTTATTTTTAGTATTTTTTGTCTGTCATCTTCACTTTATCTTTGAGCTCATCTTTAATCATATTTTGTTATTGTTTTTTACCTGGTTTCCGAGAATTTATTTAATTTATTTAATTCGAATTCCCCCCAGCCTCAACCCAGGCGGCCCCTCAGGTTTTATTGACCCGCCGGCCGGCCGTAGGGGAGATCACTGGCCGGTACGGTCACTCCACCCCGCCAAAGGGGGCAACATTTAGCAAACAGAAAAGTTGACGAAAGTTGACGCGTGGATTTTTGGCACGTTCTTAGAATACTGCGCTCGTTGCAAAAAATAAAAGTTACTGGAATTACCGGGTTTTGCAAGAAAAACAGAACCTACGTATAAGCGGTTGCCGCAACCAAATTGAAAAATCCACTCGGAATTTAATTTTGAAAGTTTTATGAAACGCATTTTTCCTAGAAAATAATTGAAAATTATTTTTGGTCGTATTTATATGGAGCGTGACGCGTTGGAATTAATAATGTTATCCCCTTCCTACTGAGCAATTTTTTTAAAACATTTTTTCGGAAGTAGGAAACAAACACACTTTTTCTTATTGCAACCCTCGTTTTTTAATAATATCTAACTACACTCTAATTTCTTTCGGATAAGCTAGGTTGGCTGGAAGTGAAAATAAAATTCGGGTCGGAACTAAGAATTTAATTTTTTATCTTAATTACATAATTTGGTAAAACATGTTTTTAGCAGAATGAAACAAGGAGCTTTTTAAAGGTTTGGGGATATAATTAGACTTTTTAATAAATTTTACAAAGTTTTGGATGAATCCTCGGATTTGGCTAATATTAGACAAAATTAATATCAGCAAATCCAGCGATTTTTTATTTTTCTAGGTCGATAATCGCATGAGAATTTTAAATGCTCCCCGACTGAGTTCGGGGGCATGTTTCCCCCACCGACTGGCTGCCCGTTGGTCTGTTTGTGGTATGCAAATGGTGGTATGCAAATTGTTGCCTCTTTGCGAGGGAAGAGAGGGGCCGGGAATTCCACTTCACACCTATGCACACTTGAATCGTGACATTCCGCCGAACACCACTGGACACACCGACAGACAGATGGGAGATGATCAGTAGCGAGAGAGAGAGAGAGAGAGAGAGAGAGAGAGAAAGGGAGTGAGGATGAGACTCGCATATTCAAGCAATTTAAGGGATTTCAATACTGGTTTAAAGGAGCGATCACCTAATAACGTTAACAAATGTGATTTTTATACCTAATTTCCTGAAACTCACTTTTTCCTCGCCTCGCCCGGTGACTCGGCCTTGAAGCGTTTACATTGGTGCGAGGAGGGCTGCTGAAAAATAATTTGAATTTTAATTTGGCAAGGCTAATTAAATTCATTTTTTAATTTAATAAACTTTACGGAATATATAGATGAAAACGAATTTTTCAATTTTATTTAAAAATTTTTTTATAAAAACGTTTTCGGGGGCAACTTACAACCGGCGGGAAAATACTCCGACTAATCCAATGTCGATTTTGCGTGCATTGAGCTATTTTTTAAAACTTTTGCATCAACTACCGTACAACCCCGATATTGCGCTAGAACCCCCGAGCGATTTCAGACTTCTCGGTCCCTTTAAACCCGACTTGCCGTGCAAATATTTCGATTTGGTGTTCAAAATTCTCGTTTTCCGTGTTGTATTTGGAGTGAGCGTGTTGTGTGCCCTATATCGGCCATTCGCCCCCCATTTCCCCTCTAGCCATTCCTTCCTTCCCATTCTTCCTTTTCTTTTCGAAAAGAGGGCTAGTGCCTAGTACCGTCTCATTCTATCCCACCCCCCTCAGCCTAGATTTGCTGCCCCCCACTTTTCCATCCCCTGACCACCCTCAACATAGCCAACAATCCCCCTCCCTTCCTTTCCCCCTAAAAGTGCAACATCGATTTTGCACCCGCGCACAGTCCTAAAGGACCATTGAAGCGAACGGGGTCAGAAATCTATAGGCATCCTTCAGGAGCTGCACAGAAGTAAAGGCAATAATTTACGTTTCTCTGAAATTAAAATGAAGGAAAGTCTAGCTGGCTGATCTAATTTTTTTCTGAGCATCGAACTTTTGAAACATAAATGGTGCAAGTGTTTCTAAGCGGTTTTCTTACTATTCCTAAACGCAAAAACCTTACAACATTTATTTTTAAAAAACCTCAATAATTTCGTTTTTCGACCCGCTTTTGCCCAAAATTTCGGGTTTTTTCGAGTTTTTATGGTTTTCTACCTGCAACGTAACAAATATTTGTCATACGAAGTAATATCAGGGTTTTGGAGGGGTGAACGAACATATGAATACAAAACACAATGTTTTACCGAAAACTTCAATACAGGAAAAATTCGTCAGCAATTTCTATTGGGCGACTGGAATACAAATGAAAATTGAGCCGAGGCAGTTCAAAATTTGAACCTTATTTTTATAAATTCAGGAATAATTAAATTGATTGTTTCTCAAAAACGAACCTCATCAGCGGTAGCAGCCAGTGTGCTGGCACACGATCCCTCCTCATCTTTTTGCTGGATCGATCGACGGCGCCTCAGGGGATATCTGCTGGAAATCGGGTACTGTAGAAAAGAATAAAGTATATTTAGTTGTTTTAAAATAATGGATATTTAATAAAAATAGGTTTTTTCAAATGAGTGACGAACTCAGGCGCCTCCGGCAATAAATAACACTCTTAGCTGAAACATTATTTTTTGTGCAAAATAAAGGCGTTTTTTAAAGTGAAAATCTTAACACCGGGAGGATTTTTTAACAATAAAGTCATCGATATATAAATAAATATCAATTCATTAAAAATTAGCTCAGCAGACTGAAGGCCGCATTGCCTAGCACCTATGACGACCAACATGTTCATTTGATGGAATATCTTTTTTTAAACGAAAAATTTCTAAAGGTATATATTTTTGTCGTTGATATTAATAGTCTAACACTACTTTTGTGAATGCAAAATTTCTTATTCTAACTGCTTAAAGTCCTAGAAAAAGCTCTCGGTTAAAAAGACGATTTACTTTTATGGAAAACATTAATTTTTCAGTAAAATCTTTGCTGTCGAATAGCTATTTTTGACTTTAAAGAATAATTTAATAAAGTATATCTGATACCTTTTCAACGTGGTAGCCTTCGGGCCAACGACCTCTTCATTGGCTACGCCCAGCACGAAGGTGTCGGAGCTCCCGGAGGAGCTCGAGTGTGGAGATTCATCGCCATGCTGAAATCAACATATAAATATAGATATAGATTATAGATAAAAATATAAAAAAATAGTGTCTGTGTGTGTGTGTGTGTGTGTGTATTTGCATGCAACTTCCGTCCGTATGTTCCAGTCGTATCTCAATAGGGGAGGAGGTTAAGGGTACGTATGATACGTCATTAGGTGCGTAATGGTCATGACACGACTGCACGCAGATGAGATTTTTAAAAATCAGCTGTTTTCGATATTAAAATTCAGTTTTTGTGAAAATCTCGCTCAGCCTCTTTGTTAGGAATCATTTTGCATGCACCGGAAGTGGGGGAAGGCTTTATAATTGCGGAGAGGACGCGCTTTTCATTTTTTTTTGCACAAGAGTCCAGGAGTTTATGCAAAGTGATGAGGCATGGGGGTTAGACGGGGCCAGGGTTGAAAAGTCGCGAAGCGGCTTTTCAACCCTGGTAGATAAAAATTTTATTTCTGTATGAGAGTTATTAATTTTAAAACGTGTTTTAGAAATTTCTACGAGAAATATTGCAGCGCTCAGAGTCATGTATTTTGAAAAGTCTTGTTTCAAAAAAATTCATTTAACCAAACTTTTCTAGTGTCGACAATCTCTGTTTGCCAGCTTTTCATGTTTCGAATAATTACAGGGTGCGTCAAAAAAAAAGAGTGAAGTTTGCACCAAAATATCTCGCTTATAGTAGAGAATCGAAGGTACGTTACCATGCCAGAATGCTTAAATATGCTGGGTATGAAGATTTAACACAAGTTGATTTTTTCGATTTTTGAGTACGAAACTGTACTATTGACGCTGGTTACGACCGAAAATTGTGCGTTCTTGAACGGTGGTGGAAAATTCTGATTTTTGGCCCAAATCGTTGGCATTTGTAGAAAAATAATTGCCAAATATTAGAATTTTTTAAGCTCCAGTTCTTTTTTTACAAGCAAAACAAATTTCACCATTTTGCATCTTTTTACTTTTTAATTCGCAACTCTCTTCAAATACGCTGCCCATGGCTGATCTTTTGCAATTGGTATCTCCAAATGATAATCTTTAGCACAACACCAAATTTTACCCGATTCTATGGTATTTTAATATTGCTTGCTAAAACGTGCCCCAGAGGGATACTGTAGTTTTGGTTTTTTGCGTTGTTCTTTTATTGTAAGCTGCGATTTTCGCTTAAAATTTTATCATTGTAAACATCGGAGGCAAATTATGGCTAAATATCGCGAAGTTCGAGCCGTACCCTTCCCTAAATATGCAAAAACTAATTTTCTAAATATTTTTGATGCATCGGACTAAAAACTACTATTATTTGTTTTCCCGAAAGATCGAAACGTTTCTATGGTGAAAAGAACGAGAAAACGCGATTTTTCTGTTTTCTACAGTAACCCGCCTGGAGCGCGTTTTAGCATGCCAAGACAAAATTCCATAAAGTGCCGATTTTTCCACTTTAGAAAATTCTCTGGGTGATTATCAGAACGCAGGCAAAAAATGACTTATTTTCTGTGGTAAAGGAGAAAGTTATGAGGGAAAGTGGAAAACCCTCCCGGGGCCAGATTGGACCCGAGCCCCGAGCCGAAAAATCGAATTTTGAAAATGGAAGGGCACCGGGTTTGGTGGATCAATTAAAGCACCATCGAACTGTGTATGAGGCAAATTCTACGTTCTGAATGATCTGGCTGAGTTAATGGTCGATTTTGATTTAAAACCCGAAAATAACGTTTTTTGAAAAGCCGACTTTGGGGCGCTCTTCTAAATTCCTTTGCCATGAAAAGATTTTGTATTTGCATGGGTTCTAGTTGACTACCCAAGCTTCGTCTATGCCAGAAAAGTAGGGGCTAATAAAGCTTCGAGAATTTTTCTACGTCGCATCGAATTCGGGTATATTTGCACTTTTCATGAATTTCTTTTGAAAAATCGGATGGCCCAATAAATTTGTAAATATAATCTTAGAATGCGCCCATTAACCAGTATTAAATAAAATTATGACAATAATTCTAGCCGCGCAATTGAATTTTATAGACTGGCACCAAGGTCTGCGAAATAGCACGAACCAACCGTTTTGAAACCTAAAGGCAACCTTCCAAAGGGTACGGTAGCTAGAAATTGTGTACATGATAGATGGACGCCAGTCCTACACAACGAAGCAAAGCAAACACCGAAATTCTATCTGCAATTTTAGAAATATTTTTCCAAAGTTCAGTTTCGTGACCTCGAAAGAATCCATGACCAGGGGGTCGTCGAAAAACTCAAAAATCCGCGGATCTGAAAAAAATTTTTGATATTTTTGTGGGATTGTATCGAGCCTATAGACATGCTAAAACAGCTTATTTTGAGGTTTCCACCATAGGTTTTTGTAATATTCGAATTTTACGGAATTTCTCCATATTAAATTTGAGCACGCTATAACTTGCCAACCAGACCTTCGAAAATTCCAAAATTCCGGATCTGCGTAGGGGCAGTCCTTAGGTACCTACACTGTAAAAATTGGAAGTGTTCGACCACCAGCAATCCTAAAAAATGCAAACGAAGTTTTGCCAGAACGCACAGTTTTCAGGTGTCATTTGTATTGATACGTCGCCAAAAATCGAAAAAATCAAGTTGTGTTAAATCTTCATACCCAGCAGATTTAAGCATTCTGGCATGGTAACGTACCTTCGATTCTCTACTATAAGCGAGATATTTTGGTGCAAACTTCACTCTTTTTTTTTGACGCACCCTGTATATTTATTTCTGTTATTTAAACTGTTGAAATTTAATAAAGAGTCCGCAAAAAAAGTTTTTCTCGATTTACAGCGTATTTATTATTCTTTTACGTGATAGTGCAGACCTTGCTTGATGCCAAAAATTCAATTTTTGCGTTTCGATACAAGTCACTAGGTTACAAAATCAATAAAGATGAACAATCATTGCATATCACTCCATTGAAACTAAAGGTTTATTTTTTAAAACATTCTTTTGTATTTTGCAAAAAAAAAATGTTTTAGAAATGGGCCGTTTTGTTTTATTTTTATTTTGTGTTACTGTGGTTCCGAGCTAAGTTATCAATTTCAAAAAGTTTAGCTTAATTTTAATGGGACAACCGAGTATCGATTACTTACCGGCGACTGGTTGCCAGCCCAGGGACCGGGGCTCGGTGGGTCGTCGTTTTTCGGCGGCTCGTCCATCTGGAACACATTTTTTTTAATTAAGTAAGTTTCCTATTAAAATATATTTTTAATGAAACCGCAACTCTACTACGTCTATAATTTTCAAAAACCAAATTTATCTAGTTGACATTATTTAGCTTGAAAAAAATATAATAACGTGATAAATAACGCATTAAAATATGATATTGTAATTGTCCAATAACTAATTTCATTAAAAATTTTATGTTTCAAAAACCGTAGCTTACCTAGTCAACCGCACTGACGAGAGACCCGAATGAGGAGCCGACAGGAAAAACCCGGAAACAGAAATTAGTGTGGATCGGCCGAGCTTTCGGGGGCGCCTGCAAGAAAAACGTGTTTTAACGAAAAAGACATAGAAGAAAAGTTTGGAAGCGATATTTTGAAGCGGCCATCCATATAAATAAAAATAATTAAAGAGGAATAAAAACAAACAATAGAGATAAAGCGAGAAGCACGCATTTAAGGGGCAGGAACGGGGATTTTGAAACTATAAATAAGCTACCGTTGCACACCAATACTTTTAATGTACAACAAAATTGGTTTGACTGAAAAATGAATGATTTTAAATTTAAAATGTTTCGTGGATATAGTGCGTTTAAACAAAAGTTTGGATTTTATTGGACTTGGGAATTTTCATGGTCAAAAGCAGATAAAATTCAAATTAGAAAGATAAAGCTCTGGTTTGCTTACAAAATGGAGTTTAGGCTTATAATGTTATTCGATGGTTTTTGAGCGAGCTTTTCAAAAAAAATACGTTTCCTGGCAAACGCATGTTTCGAAAAATCCTGTGTGACAATTCCACATCATTCCGCTGTTTTGTAATCAAAATCGTCGGCATTTTTATGGGTTATCGATATAATTTTTATAATGATCATAATTAAAAAAATCTGCTTCGTAGAAGTTGTTTGTTCCGAAAAATTTTTACTGCGCAATGTGAAAATTGGCGCGTCCTTCATCTAATCGTCGACTTTTTCGATTTTCTATTAAATTTTTACTCTTATTTTTATCTATTTTTGCCTAAGATAATGGGGCCACCTGTCTATGCCAAAAATGCCCGGCGGCAGTGGGGTCAAATGGTTATTCAACACTACCCCCAATTGCCCCCAAGGTCACAAACGCTTCGGCTATTACCCCCGGCGTGCCCCTTCATATCGATCGATTTCCGGGTGCCTGGCTTCGATTTAAAGGGACTTGGAAGCAGGAATCTAAGCGAAATCCTATAAAAACCTGGCCGACGCAGATACTGCAGTGAAACTACCCGTAAAATTGTGTACGACGATGAGATTTTGCAACATTCACGTAGTTTCGGTTTCTTTATACGGTATTACATCTGCGGAATCGTAGAGGGATAAAACCCCGCCAGTCGCAAAATCGGATCGTGATAATTCCGAAAACCAAAATGCCGACACTCAAAACCCCGAAAGCCAAAATTCTGGCAGGGAAAACCGACAGTGAAAACCCTGCCAAGCGAAAATACCGACATGAAAGATCCCGATAGCGAAAATTTTGAGTCAAAATCACGATATTCATAATACCGACAAGGCAAAATTCCGACAACCAAAATGGCGACATGCTGCAAAATGGCAGCCTAATTAGCTGTTTAAAAGAAAATCTCGTGGACATCGTGATTCCAAAAACCCAAAAATCAGAATTTTGAACAACCGACCCGAAAGCAACTGTCCAAAAAAATTATTCGCTGAAATCGCATTTTTTGAAACATTAAATCCGTTCCCAAAAATCTTGTTAACAAGTGCATAAAAGGCATAAATTTGAGCATGAGTATCATCGTAATACCGAAAAGGGAGCTTGAAAATTGCATAAAATTCTGCCTATCCAAATAAATAGGTTATATACACACATGAATATATCTGTATAAAAACCTAAAAATGATAGCTTAAAAATCGTATAAATCGACGAATATCGAAAAGTAGACGAACTCGTGACAGCAGAATAAGTTGGTGGTCGACGGGACGTATGTTTCGTGACTACAATATCATCGAAAAATCCAATATTCGCGATTTAAGGAACAAATTCATTCTGTCAGTTTGTTCTGTATGTGTCTGTCTGTTCTGTCGGTGTCTGTCCGTCTGTCTGTGTATGTGGTGCTGTCTCAGCCTCGCCCTAAATCGAATGGAGAAGCAGGCCGATTCGGGGCCGCCGTGCCGACCCCTCTCTCGCCCCTCTCGCCCCCTCTCCGGTATGCGTGCTCTCTCGCTGGGTCCTGTCCCTCTCCCCTCTCTCTTTGTCTCCTGCTCTCTCCCCCCTCCCAGACATCGATTGCACCGGGGCCGGCTGTCCCTGTATCTCGTCTTCTATGCACTCTCTGACTCCCTCGAACCCGAGGAAAATCGAGACGTACAGAATTCTTCAAGATCGTAGCTATGTGGGAGGGAAAGTATCTATTAAATCGGGGGATGGGGTAGTTAATGGAAATTGAATTTCACAAGCTAGAGATGATAGAAATGTTTTTATAATTTTTCGAATCACATACAAATTAGCCGTAACATTTTTAATTTTGAAACGCAGATTGTGGGGGAAGGTATCTATTATCGACTATAGACGGCTATTATGATTAAATAATTCCCCACCCAAGAATTAGCTTTTTTGTTGAAACATTTTTTTTGCATTTGTAATCCAAAGTTGCGCTTAATTTGGATCGTTTTTAGCTACAGAAATTCCAAGGAGGTCAAGGACTTGCTCGAAAAATCGGAGGGCATTTTCGCGGAAGAAATAAACGAGTTTTGCCCGGAAAAACAAATCGGTCACGCTTCCCCAAAAATGTTGGGCGCAGAAATCGTGCAAAAAAAATATGTTTTAAAAAGCTGCCACGCGGCGCGATTTTTTCTCTTTTTATTGGATGATCGCCGTATCGAATCTCGGCCATCGAAAAAAATCAGCCGTTTCAGGGTTACTAACTACGGTAGTAGCCTATAATTTCAAAATTCCAATACCAATTATAAATGTAATAAAAAAAATTATAGCGTAGCTATATATTATGGATCGTGCCCTACACACACGTCCATAAATGGGTGGCTGGTGGATGGTGGTGCTCCTCGTATCTTGGAAGCAGGAGGAGCAGGAGATCCAGTCCTTCACCCTCCCCTTCCTCTGGGATATGCCATCCACACCGTCTGTCTGTCTGTCTGTTTGTGTGTCTGTATGTCTGTTCGTTTTGCAAAAGCAAGACGACCAGACTCACATAATTTAAAAAAAGACATGTCTACAATATTGGCAATCTCCAATAATTTTCATTACTTTTTTTTTGAATAAACATTCTTTTTTAAGGTTTCGTGATACTTTCTTGAATTTGGAGAGGTGGAAATACATAATAACCCCATCTTATCTTTCTGTCTGTCTGTCTGTCAGTTTGGCAAAGAAAAGCGGAAGACAGACATATGGAAACCAAACTGGTACGCATACTAAATTAGAGGCCCAGATTACGAATTCCATGAAAATTGTTGAAACATCATTTTGCAACACAACAATGCAACATTGCAATTTTAGAATGTCGATTTTAAAAATCTTTTTAAAGTTCCAAACTGAGAACGCAATCTGTTTTTCGGTTTATCTTTCTGTATATCTCTCTTCCGCTCTCGATCTCTCTCTCTCTCTCTCTCTCTCTCTCTCTCTCTCTCTCTCTCTCTCTCTCTTTTTCTCTCGCTCACTCTCTCTCTCTCTCTCTCTCACTCTCCCTCGCTCTCTCTCTCTATCTTTCTCGGTCTCGCTCTTTCTCTTTCTCGCTCTCCCACTCTCTCCCATTTTAGACGATTCCTCATCTTTAATTTAAACAGAAATTTCCAATGATTCAAACCTGCCGATCCATCAGGGAGCCGGCTCCTGCCCGGGTGTTGCGGGCAAAACACATTTTCATATGATTATTAAGTCTGTGAGTTGTCGATATTTCACTTTTTTATTTAGTATTTCGTTCAGTCCGTAGTCAGCATTTTGTCGGTATTTCACTATTCACAGCCTTAGTCAGACGATATTGTCGCGGTTTTCAACATCAACTTAATTAATAAAACACCTTTTTAGAATGTGGTTGATTAAGCAGTAAGATGCTGACCTCAGCTGGATTAATCTGGAAATCCCGGGGCCTACACAGCGTGTTGCCCAAAACACATTTTTTCCCAGCGTTGTTTAGCATTGCGTTCGTTGCGGAGTCGGTAATCCCTGATCAATTCGGCGGGCTATCGGTATCCCAATGTCGATATTTTTATGCCAATTCAACCAAAACAATAGCAGCTTTTTTTGAGATCTGGCAGAGAGGACGATTAATGAAGAATGAAGAAAAACATCATTGCTGACCTTCCATTAAACTGGAAATTTTCGCTCTAGACAGGGCCGCGGTTAAAACACATTTTTTTTTCTTGGGTTAAGGGTCTGATGGTTATCCGTATTTTAATCTCGACATTTAAAGGATTTTTGAACAGAACAGGATTAGTGATCAGGAACTTCGATTTCTGGAAAGGTGGTTGGCACAGAACATATTTTTTTCTTGTTTTTCCACCAGCAATCGGGGCTAACGCATTTCCTGCAGCGAGCTTGTCGCATAAACGACAAGAACATATTTTTGTTTTCTCACCAGCCGTCGGGGCGACACATCTCCCGAACTGGCTGCTGTCGACGGCGGCTGGGTATAAATGTGGAGGGGGATATTGGACGAAATGAGGGCTGGAAATGGGGGGATACGAGCAGGAAGTATTGCTCACCCACACTGCCCAAAAGACTCTCCATCTTTTTGGAGAGAGAGAGAGAGAGAGAGAGAGAGAGAGAGAGAGAGAGAGAGAATGAGAAAGAGAGAGCACGAGAAGCCGATGAAGGAGAAAAACAGGGGGGTGAGGGGGTGAGGGCTACTTCCTCATAGCTCCTTTCCCGAGCCGTTAGGTATTCAGAAAAGTCAGAATTTTTCGGGGAGCTTGCACAAAATGTGTTTCACGAGAGGAAGGGTTCCGCTCCAAAATCAAAATACTATTAGTTAGAACACAGCGAGGTTGAAAAATTAACTTAACTTTTTTATTTTTAAAGAATCCAATTTTTATAGTATTTACATTGTATATCATTCTTAAACTATGCAAAAAGAATTGTGTGTAAGTGTGAGTTTGTCTAGCAACGTTAAGATACTCCATCAAATGTTTCAGCCATAATTAAGACTCAATGCATAACAAAATTGGTAATGGAAATTGATGGAGATATGGCTGTTTTCGGTCTCGCCAAGCTTAATGAAGCCTGCTGGCGATCTTATAAAATCGGCATTTTGAGAAAAATTGGCACCTTCAGTAAAAAACAAAAAGCTTTCAATTTGTCCCCGAAAATTCCTAAAGAATCTCAGGAAGCCAGGTTTCTTAAAGCATACAGCAATCAGGGTTTCTGGGGTAGGTCGAAAAATATGTTTCGTGGTCGAAACGTAGTCAATGAAGAGCCCATAGCTTAATACGATAAGATCAGGCGTGTAAATTAACCGTAAATTCCAGGTTTTTTTAGTGATGCAGTTTTGAAAATGGAAAACCAAAACTTTCAAAGGCCTAAACGTAATTTTGTTATTCGGCAAAGCTTACGATTTCTACAGAATAATTTGCAAAGAAAATGTTTCATCAAAAAAAGCAGTTCTGATGGAAAATGAAAAGAAGAATCCGCTCTAACGACAAATCGAAATATCAGTATTTTTGGGACTTTCGCATTATCGAGGGGGGGGGAGGGGTAATTTTTCCTACATGTCCAGAAATGCCCAGCAAAGTATTGTAAATTTGTCAACAGTCTTTTGAGTAAAATTTAACTATATTTACAGTGGAAAAATCAAAAAATTTTGATATTTGGTTGATGAAATTTTATTTTTGGTATTTTTGTGCCAAAAATTTGTGAAGTTTTTACGCATACGAGTAGTAAAAAACAGTCGAGAAGCACTTCCTCTATTTCGATACCTCTATCTAAAGGCTGCAAAGAAAATGTTCTTTCAAAGAAAAGAAAGTTTCAAAGAAAAGCTCGTTTAGAACCGTTGCTAAAGAATCACTACTAGCTATTTCAAATTTTCCACAGAAATCTGTCGTTTAGCGCCAATTCCCAAAGAATCTCTGCTTGCTTACCGCCAAGTTCCACAAAAATTTTGCTCGTTACCCCAGTTGCCAAAGGCTCGTTGATACCTGTTTCTAGACCCATTTTCAGGCTGCACCCAATAGAGAATATTTGCATAAGAATCCAATTGTTCGGATTGCGTGTGAATCCCTAAAAAATCCCATTCACCAAATGTAAAACATGAATTGTTGATTTCAAAGCTCTTCGTGGAGGTTGGAAAAATGAAAGGTGAGCAGGGCAAGCGGATCGCCGCGGAATTTGCAGCCGATCGGAATGCGGGTCGTTTGCTTGGTGGGCTCAATTTTGACGATAAAATAAAATGCAGAACTGATATGTACTAACAACTAACTAACTAACCAAGTAAGCGTGCTGACCAATTATTTTTGAAAAACATTTGTTTTTTTTTTAAATCTGGCCTGAGAACGCTTGGTTTCGACGATGCTAATTCGTTCCGCATCGGAAACGCGGGTTCTTTGGCATTAAGGAGGGGAGGGGGAATCAGGGTAAAACCCATTTTTTAATCTAGATTTAACAATTAAATAGCTGAAATTATTCTATCTTAACTTTCACTATCTCTAACCGCAAAAACCTCACATTTTTAAATACCGAAAAATAACGATTTTCCACCAAAATTTCAGTTTTTTTATGATTTTCTTTGATTGCTTAGATTTTTAGATGGTGTTTCCATGCAAGTATAGACATTTTACTAAAAAATTTAGTTTGCTAATATTACCTTATTAAGTATTTCCGGGCATACAAAATTTCGGTCCCCCTGATAAGGCAAAAGAACCGCAACGCCGCCGCCGCAAAAGAACCAAATAGTTTGTTGCTATAAGCTGTCAGATAATTCGTGACGAGGGGACACTCTGAGAAATTAGTTTTGCTGAAACATATTTTTCTAAACTTTTTGTCAGCTATGACTTTTGAAATAAAGCTGCATTAACTCAATACCGCGAACCGTAACGCGCACGCCACTCGGTCAGGCTGTCCTGAACGACTCATAACCGATTACGCAATCTAAGGCGGGCGTGTGTCGCGTGTCGCGTACATCTGCGTGTCGCGGATGCGGTAAAATTCAAAGCAAATTAATTTTTGAGGATATTCGGCGAATTAAAAATCATAAGCAAAAGATAGAGACACTGCCCAAAATAAAACGAAACTTTACTGAGAGATTCTTTAAACATTCTTTTTCTAAATTTTGACCTGGTTTCACATTTATTGGCCATCGGGGTTTTAATCGGAAATGAATTTTCAGAAAATTTCAATGTTTTTTAAGGAACAGGTTTTAAAAAATCAAGGGCTTTTTACAAAAACATTTTAAACGATGTTAAAGTTTTTTAGGTTTTTAGTATGTTCTACCAATTTTTAGTTGGTTTGCACAGCCATATCGTCAGTCCTCGGTGGATATTACGGTAAGTAGTGTAAAAAATCGGAACACATTTTTTCGTGATTTCCAGCGACATGTCCCGGGCAAAACGAAGAGATGGGATGTGCGGGTTGTGAGCCGAGCTGCGAGAAGCCCAATCCGGTACCGTAAGCCTGAAATTTTTGGGTTTTATAGGGGCTGGGAAGCGACAAAATCGACCGCTACGCCGCCTGGGTCTCGACAGCTACGGCTGGCTTCTAACTACGCATATAAGCGGGATTTTTTTATCGGAATTACTAACGTATCTATGTTGGTTCCAATCCACAATTAATCTTTACTAGTTAGCCCTTTCCCTAAGAATATTCGCAATTTTCAAATGACCTCCGCTGCATACTCTAAATTCCTCATTAGCCTCTGCTGGCAACCTTGATATCTTTTCACATTTCTCAAAGAATCGCTGCTCGCTGGCCAAAATCCTCAAAAATCGCTGCTCGTTGGCCTACCTTCCAGTAATTTCTACGCGCTGCTCATATTTCCTAAAGAATCTCTGCGCGTCATTCTTGATTCTAACGAATTTGAAAAGAAAATGTCAGCCGCCTTCGGTATAGCGCGTAGTTCTCGGGACCTAGTCCGCGACATGGGGTCGATGTTGGTGTTTCTGAACCTTTTAAAAGATGAATTTCACAAGGATACCAGCGCTGACCCCCCGCTACGCGGGGGTTCAGCGCTGGACCTCTCTCCACAATTTGAATTTGGAATTTGAATGCAAAATTTGGCTGAATTCCCGGTCGGTCGGACGGGCGCACGGACATTAGAAATTTATATATAGTAGATATCAAGCGCCAATTAAAGGTTTCATCCTCCTTTCAGCTCTTCATTTTTTGAAACTCAGAAATTATCAGCATTTTTTTTTTGAGAGTTCAAAAGAAGCCCTGGATTATTTGCCAAAGCCATCCGCTCGTTTGCCTGAAATCTCGATAATTTTTCTCAATCTTCGGAATCCTCGAAAATATCAGATCGTCAACAGGATGATTGAATTCCAAACTATCAATTTGCGCCGTATTTTCTTAAAACATCGAAGTTCCAGAGCTGTTACCGTATGACGGCCTGCCAGACGGCGAAATGCGTCTGTATTTCGGGGAGTGTCCGAAGGAATGATGGACAATGCGTGGCCCCGAATCGCTGCATTAGTAAGCAAATCCACGACAAATTTCAAGAAAAATGAGTTTCAAAAATTTCTCAAAATTGGGAAAATTTTGTTTGCTTGATTGCCAGACGATAGTGGTTTTTAGCCCCTGCCGTCGCCTACTTTTTGGTGATTTTAGTTTGCTATGACGTTAGCTTGTTCGTATTTTTTTCAGACCCGTACCCTCAACCAACCCCGCCGCCACCGCCGACCCCAGAAATCAGCACCAAGAAATTTACCACGGTACGTGGAGACTCGCTTTGACTGGCCGTCACGCTCCCTTTAAAGCTCCTAAAGACTTTCAGCAAGCTAGCGATGGATATCTGGCCTTCAGTTTCCATACAATCCCTGCTGGTTGCCTCGATCGCTCGAAAAGCTGCCACGCTTCCTTTAAAATTCCGAAAGGATCTCGGCTAGCTACCCCAGAGCACTGAAAATCAAAGAATCTCCGCCAGTTACCATTACCTAAAATCGACGTATCACGTCCGTTTAAAATTCCTAAAGCATCTCTGCAAGCTGCCAGGTCACGCAGAGATGGCGTTGAAATTCCACTCAATTCCCAAGGAATCTCGGCAAGTTACCTCGACCCTCGAAAAAACTTGGTGTCACGTTCCCATTAAATTTTTTAGAAGCCCTCAACATCTTCCGTCGAAGAGACGACAGTGGCCGCGGAGGCGAGTTTTACGAAATGTTGTGTTTTATCTATAACTATTCATACGTTTATTTGAAACATGTTAGTTCGACGAATCCAGTTTAAATGACGTATTTTGTCGTAATAAGTTACCGCATCTCAAGTATTTTTAAGGTGACGTCTACAACGATGGCAGAAACGGAAAAACCGACAGCTACGACTACCGCCAGCAAGGTGAATTAATCGATTGGCAGAAAAAAAGATGTTTTATTAATAATAGAAATCCTCAGAAATTTCTATCAATTAGTAGTCCGTTCTTGAATATCCTAGTATGTTCTAGTATGTAGTAGCTAACCAACCTTTGTCTTCGATTGGCAGTAGATATTATGTAAATTGCCCTAAATTTCTTGTACAGCTAAAATAATCAACCCGCTTTTTTCTTGAAATGAGGCAAAAGAGGAACTTCGAATTTTTCAGATTTTTACAGGCTTTTCATTGTAAAATATCTTGAATGTTCCTGGGGGCGCCTGCTAGCAGCGACCTTTTGGGAACAGGGAAATAGAATTTCTTACCCAAAGAATTTTGTATGCAAATTAAGGCGACCGCCGCTCCGGAAAGCACGTCCCAGCAAGCGGATACGGTATTTCATGCTTTTTTTTGTAAATCGTACTTTCAGGAAATAACGTCTAACACTAGCCAAACTAGGGAGACGACCACCGAGGAATCCGTAAGAATCGCCAAAACACATTTTTTTAAGTTGTAATTTTAGTGCACCGACGAAACAGAATCCAGTGCTTCAAATGGCATGACGGATGGGATTACGGTAACTTTTATAGAATTTAGCAGTAAAAATTAACAATAGAATTTAAAAGCAACGGTTTTTTAATTAGCCTAAATCCTGAACCCAACTTACAAGCACTTTAACAATTTGTTTACCATTTTTGATAATTCCTAAATTCTCAAAATTTCATTCAAAGCGATTTTTTAGAAAACGACAGTCAATTCTGAGGAGACTACGACGACAAATGATGGCGAGGTAAAAATAACTCTATTTAATCAAAAACGTACCGTATTTGCAGTGTGAATCCGAGACGACAACGGCTGCTATTGGAGGGGATCCAGAAACGACCGTAAGTCGCAGTTGAAAAATTTTAGATCGCTACCAGGGTTGAAAAGCCGCTACGCGGCTTTTCCCCCCTGGCCTTTGCGCGGGGATCTTTAAAAGTTGGGCTTTGCATAATTCGGGCGAAGAGCCAGAGCGAACCCTAAAAAATAGCAAAAGCAACCGGCCGCGAGCGCGACAAAAGCCAAAATGAGGCTCCTAGCGCCTCGTATGCAAATTAGTCTATTTCCATATGTTTTTAAAACGTTAAAATAAGGTATAAAACGAAATTTTAGTAAAAATCTGATAAGCGTGCAGTAATCTACGCCCTCGACTACCCCTAACTACCTTATTTCTGGACCAAAAAATCTTTCCCCTTCGAGTTATGGCTGGAACCCGGGTTTTTATGCAAAGTGTCTACACACACACAGACACTATTTTTTTATATATAGTAGGATTTCCTATTTTTTCCTTATTTTAATCTGATTTTTTGTATTATTTATTAATTCATAAATTTAATTGTTTATGTCAACACAAAGCTTACAAAAGTTTTTTACAAAAATTTTTCAAACATACACAAAGTTTTGAAAAATGAAAGTTCCAAAAAACTCCAAGAAAAGAAAATTACGCCATTCTGAGCTTCCCAAAAGCTATTTTTGGTGTAACATAATTTTGCTAAAAGCTTAATAATTTTGGTTTTGTTCTGGGAAGTTAATTAAGCGTTAATTGGCCACGATAGCTGCTGTGCTAGTTAGGAAAAACAACAAAAGTGCATTAGAAGCAATGTTTTTAGTCCAAAATTCCTTATATTAAATCAAGGCGACCGATTCGACCGGTTTCCAGACAACCGAAGAGAGCTGCGCTCCCGAGGAGGCTGCGGTAGCTACTTTGCAAATTTAAAAACTTTATAAAATTGTTCTTTAATGCAATTAAAAGGATTATCAAGGTTATTTATTATAAAAGTTAAAAGAGTGATAAAAGATAAATCATTTGTGAAACTTTTATTTTCATAGAGTTCAACATCGACATCATCTACAGATGCCGATACTACGATAACAGAAGAAGAAGACTGCTCCACCGAATATACGGTTCCTAACGTAAGATATCAAAAATAACGCGAAATCATTTTTAGACGAAAATTACTGCGAAGTATTTACGTAATCTTATAAAAAATCTGTTTTAAATTTTCAGACCACCCCAGAAATATCATCTACCGATGCCGCGACTACGGTAACAGAGGAAGAAGACTGTACCACCGAGTATACGGTAATTACCGTAATTTGTCAAAAAAAAATCAATTTTTAGACCACAACAGAGACATCATCTACTGCTTCTGAGGCTACGGTAACGGATGAAGATTGCACCACCGAGTATACGGTATTTTATAAAAGTTAAATTAGAAAATTGCCATTTTAAGGAAAGTCCAACTACTACTAAAAACCACGAAACCGAGGTAACCACGTTAAAATCGACAGCATTTTCTCATAAAACTTTTGGTTGTCGTCTTTCAGTGGTTACGGTACTTTGAGACAACAGCGCCAAATTGAAGCTCATTAAAGTTAAAAATCCGCAATTTTACAGAAAATTTTAGGAAACATTAATTTTCAAAATAAAATTCACGCCTAAATTTTTTTTTCTAGGAAACAAGCCCAGAATCTACGACAACAGATGAAGACTGCACGACAGAGTATACTACGGTAGATTTATTTTTACCTGTTCAAAATATTGTAATCAAACCCAGGTTTAATGAAAGTCCCAATACAGTCACGGCTCCCCGGGCTCACACAGACAATCCTGAAACATTTGGTATTCCAGGCGACACTCGGAACCCTATCAACCGGTTCTTCTGATACTACTGTAGCCGAGGAAGAGGACTGTACGACAGAATATACGGTAGGATTTCTTAAAACTAAAAACAAATTATTGTTTTTTGAGAAAACGGCTACTGTAGGAAAACCCAGTGCGGTAAAAGCCCTATAATAAATAAAAATAGGCCCTATGAAAACTACGTTTTAGGCCTCAACAGCAATATCATCTACTGATTGGAGCTCTACGTTAGAGGCGGACTGCACCACTGACTACACGGTATTTTTAAAAAGCAAAACATAAGGCAAAAATACAAAAATTCGAACTGGTGAAATAGATTTTTTTGAGGAATCTTCTACTCCTATTAACGCAGATACTGAGGTAATACAGGAAAATAACAATTAATCAGAACGTTCAGTCCACCGTAAATAGTTCACCCCCGGTATCCACTACCACTACTGGCACCACCACCCAAAACATGGTAAATACAATTTGAAACAAAAGATTCGGAGCTATTGATGTTGGGGGCATCTTTTTTTGGAGGTTTTTTTCGGCCTAAGCTTGTCTCCAAGTCTAAGCTAACCAAGCCAAGCCCAGCCTAAGCATAACCTAAGCCAAGCCTAGGCTTAAGCCCAATCCTAAGCTAAGTCTAGAACAAGCCTAAGCTAGGGCTGGGCCAAGCCTAAGCTAGGCCTAGACTAAGCATAGGCTAAGCCTAAGCTAAGCCAAAACCAAGCCTAAGTTAAGCCTAAGCCTAAGCCTAAGCAAAGCCTAGGCCTAAGCTAAGTATAAGCCAAGCGTGCGCGAAGTCAAAGCTAAGCCTAAGCCTAAGACTGCCCCAAAAAAGATGCCCCCAACATCAATAGCTCCAAAGATTCTTTTAGGATAGTACAAGTGACTCTATGACCACAGAAGAGGACTGTACCACCGAATATAAGGTAAATATTATAACGTTAATCTAAGAGCTAATTCCATTTTAAGGAAACTACAACTTCTGCTGATACAGCAAGTGTGAGTGATATTTGGTTTTAAAGGCTGGGATTAAAGTCTATTTTACCCAGAGCCGAACCTTAGATTTTTCAAACGCATTTATTTTTATTTCCCATTATGAACTGCTAGAGCTGCACTTCATGAACCAATTTTTTAGACTACCTCAGAAACATCAACTGGTTCTGAGACTACGCTAGAGGAGGATTGCACCACTGACTACATGGTATCATAAAAATTATAATTTAAACATGTGGTTTTTGCAGGAAATAACAACTACGGGTGCTGAAACCCAGGTTCCAATTCTAGAATTGCTTAAAAATTAAATTATAGACAACGGTAGCCGTAGAATCGACCACGGAAAGTGGCTACAGCACGCAAACTGAAACGCTCGAGACAACAACAGAAGAGGACTGTACCACCGAATATCCGGTAATTCCTTGAAAAAAGGGCTGGAAAATGTGAAGCACCTCAATTCCTTTCATTTTCAGGAAATGACAACTTCACCTGGTCCGGTCACTAATACAGAGGTCAAAAAAGCAATTCCGCATACTTATAACTTATCTTTTAGCCCTCAACGACATTGGCGGCTGAGACTACAGAAGCGGAAGATTGCACGACTGAATATCCGGTATCTAGGCGAAATATCTACATCTCTATTGGCTCGTACTTAATTTGGTTGCGTAAATTCGCGATCTAAGCGTCCTTACAAGGCCCCCCATATCCTAGTCTACCGTCACCGAGACAACAGTGAGGTCAACGATCCCAAGCACCACCGAGGAGGACCTGAGCGATTGCGTGGTAATATACTCATGAAAAAGTAGTCAATCGTAAAATCCCTTCTCAAGTGCCCGCTGCTAGCCTGCCCTGCAATATCTAAATGAAATTTCAGGAGTCCTCAACTGTCCGATCCGAGATACAAAATGTAAGACAAGCCATTTTGCGTTAAAATGAATCATTTTACAGGCCGCGATCGAACCCAAAGCCGAAGAGTTAAAAATGAATCTCCCCAGCGAATTCATCTTCCGCCCACAAACTTTCAACGCCTTCAATCGAGCCGCGGATGCTAGTTTTAACGCAAATCCCGGACCGCAAACCTAAAAGCGATAAAGCAGCACGCATTTTGTATAACACATCTTTTTTCACTTGTTCTCAAATTTACGGAATGCATGAATTTATTGCCGCAATCGCAAAATATTACCCGACATTGTTGCGAACAATCACAAAGCAGCTTTAGATCAACGGGGGAATGAGGGTGCACCGAGAAGCAGAAAAATGGACGACACATAGCTGGTTATTTCTAGTACACAGAAAAGTATCGAGACGAGGTTCTTAGTTCGGAGGGTGGGTCGGCTTGAAGGCGGGAATGCGCGAATTGCCCATCTGAAGCGGACGCGGAAGACGGAGGGCCCGCAGCGTTGGCGTGATGGGGCGCGCTTCTGAAAAGGGAAGGTTTGAAAGATAACAAAGAAACGGTGCCAAAACATTTTGCTTTAAGACAGGCCGCCCGTATTTAACTCTCCTCGTGTGTGCCTTAATTGACTCCCCGAAACGCCAACCAAATGGGCGTCATTCTATGTAAAAATGCCTTTTTGGGGCGCCAGACGGAAGGAAATACGGTATGCCTTTGAGATAAAATCCTAACCTTGCGGCTTCACTTCAGCCTTCGACTTGTTCGTGGGAGGCGCAGAAGCCTGGCGATTTTGTGTCGAGAGCGGGCGCGCGACAGCTAAATACAGGCTACATTTGAAACTTCAATAATACCTGGCCTAACATTCGGGCGGGCCGTCGCTTGAGCCACGGGTTTGCTGCTGCTCCGCGCCGAGTTAATCGGTCTTGCAGGCAATGCGGTGGTGGGTGGAGGACGAGCAGGAGTAACGTGGTTACTAGCGGAAACCGGCTTCCCGACCGAAGTGGCAGCCGCGGGTGTCGGCTAAAACAAATGTTATGCTCCAGAAACTTTAGGCTCACGCGACGGGCGATGGGAGGGCTGCACTTCTTGCCGGCTGGCTGGGGTTGGGCCGGGGGGTGGCTCTTCTTTGCCGGTTGCTGGGGTCGAACATTGGCGGCGGGGGCTGCCGGCTTGGCTTTGTTGGGGGGAGTCGCAGCCTTGGCGCGCTGGTCATTGGCACGAAGGATGGCAGGCGCCGCCACATTGGCTGCCTTCTCGGCGATGAGCTTCGCACACGCTTCGTCAATCTAAAAAGAATGTTCAAAAAATAAAAGTGAAAAGCCAGCTAGTTCAGCAGTCTATACCTTTGTCTTCTTCGCAGCTTCGAGGTCGCCGAGGAGTATACTGAAGGGCCCCTCACCCGTACAGCGCTTGATTGCGCCCAACGCCGAGCAGGCTGAATCGCGAACTTCACTGTCCGCATCGTTCGCACGCTAGAATCAAAACGAGAATCCAGACTAGAAGTCAGTATTTACCGAAGCCAATGCTGGGATCAGGATCTTGACGAGCTCGATTTTCAGAGTCCCTGTGCTGTGTTGGGCGAGATGGCGGGCCAAGAAAGAAGTTGTCTAAAGAGGCAGTAAACCAGAAACGGACATCGAGCGAACCTGCAGCTTGACGGCCGGGTTGGACGAGTTGAGCGCAGTCACAGCAGGCTCGAGCACCACGTCAAGGGGAGCAGAGACGGCCACCGAATCAACCAGCTCCACCAAGCGATCCTTGAGCACTGCCTTCTTCTCTTTGAACTTATCCAGAATCGGAGTCATTGCCTAACAAAATTTGGTCGCCAATAAGGTCAAAACCACCTGCAATGCATATGGGCCAAACCCAGTACGGAGACCTTCACTGAGGATGTAGAGACACGAAGCTGCCGTGGCGGCCACATTGATATTGATGTCCTTGGCGACAACCTGCAAAAGAGAAGACGTACAAGCTAATAATACTCATTCTACTATGTCAATTCGCCAGCGTTCGTGAAGCCCTTTTCAATAACATACCTTTATCAAACCAGGGATGACAACGTTCGAATGTGCGGGGTCCGGCTTGATTCGTTGCACGTCTTTGAGCGACCCCAAGAAATTGTCCAACACCTCTTTCCGATCTAATACAAAGATTAGCAGAGCCTGCAGTTTTGAACACACCTTGCCATTTCGAGCTTCCTAGCATCTCTTCCCAGGTCTTAGGCACGGCCGCCCAAACGTTGACGGGATCGAAGAGCGTCCATGGATCGATGCCTTCCACGGCGGCTTCAGGGGCTTCGACTGGTTCGGAGGTCGGGCAGCTGGCTTCGCCTTCGCTTGAGGGGCCAGCTACGGGGGCGCAATTCTTCGCTGCGCAATACTCCTTGTAAGCCTCAGCAGCGGTCTTACAGGCTTCTTCGATCTGAAAAACGCAGATGGTTGGAAGAAGCGGATCTCAAAGAAAAATACCGGTCCATTCGAGCTAGCAGAATTAGTCAAATAGCGATGAAGTAGCAACACAGTACCTTTCCCATCTTTGCGGCATCTTGGGTCAACTCCTTGAGCATCGGCTTCAGTGCCGGGCCGATAAGACGCTGTGTTGAGCCCAAAGCCTCTAATGCAGCGTCACGCACCTCACGATCTGCATCAGATGCGTGCTGAAAAAGGATATTTAGGAAAGCAATTCGGAACGCACCTTGACAACGATGGGAACGATTTGCTTGATAAAGTCCATGGGTGGGCCGGCCTGCTTGTTCAGAGTGTTGGCGACGAACTTCGTCAATAGTTGCTTCATTTGTGGATTGGTGTTGGCGAGCGCCTTCTGCAGATCGGCCACCAGCTTTTCGGGCGCGGTCTAGGTATGTTTGTATATCGGAAGATCAAAAATTTACCCATTCCGCTATCGAGTCAAGGCAGGCAGCAAGGGGCTCTCGGACGGATGCCTTCTTGTCCTTTGATTTATTGAGGAGTGGCTCGAGTAGCTAAACGAAATCCCATCAAATTCTGTCAACACAAAAGCTTACCATTGGCAGGAAGCCCGTGAATTTTGAGCGCAATCCACTCGAAAGCATTTGCAGAACGTTGATGGCAACGGCGACTACGTTGATGTTACTGTCGCGAACGAGAATCTATAAAAACGGTGAAGTGCCCCAAAAAGAGGCTTACCTTTTTCAAGTCATCCATCAATTCCCCGTAGATGGTGAGCGTTTTGATCGAAAGTTTCGGGTGCTTCTGGAGGAGTCCCGCCAAGCTATCCAGCGCCTCCTTCCTTTCTTGCCATTTTGTTGAAGCGAGCAGTTCCCTTTTGTCCGCCGGCCACATGCCCATCACGTCCGTTTCATCCAGGAAATCCCATGGATCCATCCTGAAATTCAGTAATCTTCTCGACCTAATGCATGATAAGAGAAAAAATAGCAGTGGAAAGCCGCCCCATTTTTGAAAAAAATGAACTGGAGCGCATGGTTGTCAAATTGCGAAACTGATGAACAAAATTCGGTCCCATTTTCAAAGGCGACCAAGAGGCGCCATCAGAAGCCGGAAAGTTGAGCAGTCGAGTGTTTCTTCAACCGAAATTGGACAAAGCTGCATGCGGATAGGTAATTAAGCCGCGGAAACTATAGAATGCTCTCCTAGAGGACGATCATCGTCCAAGGGCTATCCCGCTAGTGTAGTCTGTAGTCAGCTGGCATGCCCTGCCATCAATGAGCAGTTTCAGTGAATCCCGTAAATGAAATGCAACAGAAATTCTGAAAAACGAATCCTGGTAATGCCCGACTGGAAAACGGAATTCTATACAACCGAAACATTTATTAAAGCACCCTGTAAACGCAAATGGCCCAATATCGAGTAACGTGCACGAACAAATGGAAACACGAAAAAAATAAATACAACAATGAATAGCACAAGTTTTCAAGCGTTGATGCGACGATCGGCGAACTTCGAATGCTTGTAGCGCAGTTCCGTCTCAACCTGGCCCAAATCGAAGCCGACACCGCTGCCGCGTCCGAAGAAGTCCTTGCTGAAACGAACATTCCATTGAGAAGCGGAAGGATCCACTTACGCGTATTGCATGACCATCCGGCGTCCGCGGTCGGCATACTTGTTGGCAATGTAGAGCGGCGACGGCAGAGATGTGGGCATGTTGACAATCTGGTGCATGAAGCACAGGTTGTAGGTGAGACGTTGGAAGTCATCTGTCGACCAGCCGCTCTCATCGACCAAAGCCGTGTACCGAGGCGTCATGGCGCTACCCTAAAAACAAAATTTCAATTCGACTGGAAAACAGTACCTGGAGAGCAATGTGAGAGTTCAAGTAGAACTGGCGGAACTTGGGATGGGTGAGGCCAGTGTCGACAATTGTGCCCGGAGTCACGTTTTGATCGAAGGGGCAGTCGTGGGCGTTGCTCTTGTAGATCCGCACGCAGTGATCCTTGGAGACGATCACGTAGGTGAGCTTGATTTCGTCTTGGCTTGAGCCCGCGACCATGCGCATCGTCTTCCGGATCATTGGCAGCTCGTGAGTGCGAAGCTAAATAACAGTTACACGCACCCCCGTAAAAATACCTTGTCAAATTCTCCTTCCGGCACACCGCCACGATAGATGATCAACTGCTTCGGAAGCGGCCGAGAGCCCTTGGTCAGCTTTCCCATCGTCAGCCACTCGTTCAGCGCCTGTTCAACGACCAAGTGGCCGATCAACTAAAAAATGGTTGACAACCAGTAAAACAATACAAACCTGGCTGTCGTTGTGCTCCGAGGCAGCGACGTGAAAGTCGCCGACGAATGCCCCTGGGTGCTCAGTGGTGTTGGCGGAGTAGCCAACAATGATCGGCATCTTGACATTGTCTCCGCTGTCCAAAGAGATTCCAGAGGGAGGGGCGACGGCACCGATTCCCAGAACAAGGACGTCCGCAGTGTCGAGCAAGGTATGGCCGTTGCTAAACAACAAATCAACTGGTTTTTTAAATATCCTTACATCTTCAGAGTATAGTTAAGGCCGCCCAGCTTCATGTTGAACTTGTTGATGATGTTTTCGATTGTCGTCGCTTTGCGGCCACTCGGAAGTTCGCCAGCCGTCTTGGACTTGATGTTTTGGGTAGCGATCTCGTAGCGGCGCTCCAGAACCTTGATCTTGTCTAAAACACAATTCAAAAAAATATTTCGAATGCAAGCACCTTGAATGATTGTCTGATCGTCGGTGACAAGGAAGAGGAACTCGAGGCCTTGCTTCTTGGCTTGCTCAAAGGCTTTCTCCAGCTCATTTTGATGAATGCCCTGCAAATAAAAGTCCAGAAGTTTTATTCGACATACCAGGCTCATTTGGGGATTTCCCATCATCAGTCCCTTGCTTTTGGCGCCTTGGATGATGTGCAGCATACCATCCTCCATGAGCTTGTGGTTACGGCAATCGATCGAGACGAAGCCCCATGGGACCACGTGGCCGTTTTGGAGATAGCGCATGTTGCGCTCAGTACGCCATTTGCCTAAAGTCAAGCTCAACGCCGCCAAAAAATCAAACCCGTCGCGGGATCAATCCGGAACTGATGACCGTTGTGGTAGTTGGCAGACACCGGCATGGGAAGGCAACGCGCATCGATCGTCAAAGGGGCTTCGATGAATCGGACACCTCCGTCGTCGCTGCGACCCTTATCCAGCAGTCCCATCTTCTGGATTCCTTGAACGACAATGCGTTGGCGTCGGAACGGCAAGACAGCACATTCCTATAAAATGGCTTCGAAAAAGCGAACTTGAATATTACCTTGGTGGTCTTGCTCATCTGTTCAGCGGTCTGCTGCGGAATCGTCACCCGCTGGTTCTCGATAACATTGCAAACTTCCATGGGGAAGAAGGTCTCTTTCTTGGCCTGTACGACGACCAGTGGAGCGAGCGGGGCACTAAAGTTATGCCTTGTAAAAAAAATCGTAGACTTACTTCAGGACAATGTTGTATTTAGTCTTGTAATACTCCCGCACACTCATCTTCCCATCCGGCAGCGTCAGTTCGTAGTTAGAGTCCATCCGAATGCCGATGATCTTGTACGCCTTTGGCTTCTTGGTGTGCGTCGTTTCGATCATAACACCTAAACGGAAATGCAGACCGGATTACAACAAGAATACCTTTCAGCACAGTGTTCAGCTTGTCGAGATAGGCGGGGTTGCAGCGCTCCTGGAACGTGAACCGTGGCAGAATGGCCATGGCCTTCTCAGGCAATGACATCTTCGAATGGAACGCGCTTTTCTTAGCTAAACAAAAGTTTCGCTGGAAACAAGAGCAAACCGTCAATGGCAACGGCAAAATTGGCCCGGTCGCGTCCCTTTGGGCCTTCCACGAGCTGAACCGACATGCGGACGCCGGGCTTCAACTCCTTGCCCTCCGGAAGCTAAATGACACAATCACGATGCGCGAGGGCAATCCACCTGACGAGCCTCTTCCTGCAGATTGAACGTAGCAGCGTTCTTGAAGAAGACCTTTCCTTTCTCGAAGCACAAGAACAGGTCGCTGAATCAGAAATACCTTTGAAGGCCCATAAACACAAACCGGTTCTTCAGAACATGCTGCATGAAATAGATTTGGAAGTATTGGCACAGCGAGTGGTCGTTGGAAACGACAGGCGAGCTGTTGTCTTGCATCTTGTAGGTTGAGAAGTCGAGCGGCAGGCCAGTCAACTCTCGAATGACGACCTCAACCAGGCGAACGCCCTCAATCTTCTCGGCGCCATCGGGCTTGTGCAGAAAGCGGAACTGACGGCCGCCACCCTCCTAACAAAAAGTATAATTCGATGCCGTACCAATACCTTGATGACAAGGGGCTTCGAGCTGAAGAGGATGGATTGTCCATCGTAGTAGGCCGAGCGGTCGGCGAAGACATCAGGGTGCTTCTTCATCAACAGATCCATGACGGCAAACGCCTTGCTCTTGCGCTCGGTGGCGTAAGCACTAAAAAAGTAGATCGAAGCCCTAAATAAACATACTCATTGCCACTTTTCTTGGTGAGGAAGATCGGCTTGATTTCCGGGTCGTCGAAGTCCTCGATGTCGTCCCGCTCCGAGCAGACCATCGTCACATCGTAACTAAAAAGAATTATCTTGTTAAAAACCATCGGAATGCTCTTACCGACGAACATTGTCGAGTGCGGCAGTGAGCACCAGGCCGAAGACGTTCGATTGCACCTTGACCGGGGTACCGACGGTGCCGGGGGCGCCTGGCAGCGGAGCATCTTCGATGGGGCCAGCAGGGGGAAGGCGATTTCCCAGTTCAGCCATGCTTCAGATAGATACACAACAAATAGTCGATATACCTGGAAAAGAGTGGCTAAATGAGAGATTAGTTTTTGAACATACAAAAAAAAAAAGAAAGAATTCCAGGGGGGGGGGGAACTTAGCAATTCAATACAGTGAAAAATTGGGCAGAAAGTGAAAAAAGCCAAAGGGAAGAGAATGATGTGCAAATTAGGTAGGGCAAGGTTGAAATAGTTTCCGAATAAGGGGTCAACCTTTTGAAAATGGGGGAAAAAGGGCAAAAATTCGGGCTCGCGAAAAGCAAAACTGATCGAAATGAGGCAAAAGTGGCAAAAGCCGTTTCGTGATTTCCGGCTGGAAATGCAAATCGATACCGTAACCACCGTAAGAGCGCCGCGGGACGCGTGTCTATTGGAGTGTCACGGAGCACGAGTTTCAGATTATCGGGTTTTGCGACCGAATTTGAAAGCTGGAAGTCGAAAAAAAACTATTATTAAAAAAATATTATTTTATTGTTTTTTTTGTTGTCGATAAAGCAGCATTGTGATTCCATTGCTAGCGTAGAAGGAACTAACAACAGCAATCGCGACTCTTACGTTTTTACAAAATTGCTTACGTTTCCTGAAAGTTGGAATCAAAGCGGTTTTTAGCTTTTTTTTCGCTCCGCTCCACAGCCTACAAACCGCTTATAAATTCGGTGCGATTTTAGCGCAGCTTTTTCTTCGGTATATCCGCGCTCCCAGTGCTTCTGTTAGCGTTTTTGTTTCCCAAAAGCTTTTCTGGAGCTAAGTAACGCTACTAACTTCTTTTTGTGGTTTGAGGTTAGAGTGCAGTTTACCCCCCAGCCCAGCTCCTCAGCCATACGTCCTATTAATGCGCCGAGTATCTCAAAATGTTCGCCGTGGTCGAAAACCCCTGGAAAAGTTGTTTACTTGCGCCAAAAATTGTCAGAAAATTTTTTTGGTGCTAATGCAGTTAGGGGGGGGCAGTCCGAAATTGGTAGTAAGGGGTTACGAGACGCTCGCTTAAGCTACTTGGTTTTCTGCTTAAGCCTAGGCTTAACTTAGCTTTAACTAAGCTTAGCTTAGGCTTAGGCTTAAGCTTAAGCCCAAGCTAAGCTTAACTTGAGCTTTAAATTGCCTTAGGTGGTCAAAATGGGGTCATTTAGGACTAAGCTTAGAGCTAAGCTTAGCTTGGCTCAAGCTAAGCTTAGACTTCGTTTGTATGAAGCTAAGCCTAGGCTTAGGCTTGGCTTAGCTTTTCCAGAGGTTTCGAGTTTAAAAACGGCATTTGGAGCGTCTTGTAGTCAAAATCCGGACTGCCCCCCAAGTGCATTAGCACCATTTTTTATAACAATTATAAGTCTGGGTTTTCTTTAGTTAATTTTGCTGTTCCAAAGTGAGTTTTCGTATCTCGGCTATCTTTTGACGTACAAAGCTGTCAATGGTACCAAAATGTAGCTCTTGCTCTGGAGAATAAGCCTACAGTACGCTTGGGTCGAGAAAAATAGCGGAAAACAGAAATATTTGAGTTTTTGACTCCTGGTACATTGATGCATAGCGGCTTAATCTTTTCAACTTTCAAAATTTTGTAAAAAATTTTCTGACAATTTTTGGCGCAAGAAAACAACTTTTCCAGGGGTTTTCGACCACGGCGAACATTTTGAGATACTCGGCGCATTAATAGGACGTATGGCTGAGGAGCTGGGCTGGGGGGTAAACTGCACTTAAGCCTGGTTTGATAAGGCTCGGCGAGACTTGGGCAGGGCGCAGAGATGTAGCACGCTTTATAACCACGCTAGGGCATTCCCGTGTCTTGATTCTCTACCTCGATTCAAGCATTCCAATGCCTCTGAAACATTTTACGTTTTCAGGAATGTCGATCCGGCAGAAATGGACGACAGAAGACGACCTCGAGGCCATCGACTTCATCTACAAGTATGGGTTAATCCTACCTCGTTATTATATTCCTTTAGTTCGTTACGATCGAGTGACTTGGAGCTGAGAAGAGCGGCCCGGACCTGTTTGGGCAAGGGCATCTGGGTCAGCTACGTCGCCAAATATCCAACGCGCGGAATTACTTGGGAGTCGGCTCAGTCAAGGTATTTTTACGGATGATAGCTTTTGCTTGCGCCTTGATGCCGAAGTTCCTGAATAATAACTCATTTTACAGATTCCGCAAGCAAATTCTGCCACGTCTGCACACCTACGGCTTAGATGACGCGAAAATGAAGTGCTTGTTGATGCGGCTCAGCCTCGAGCTTTCCCCTCGGTTGAAGAAGAGGTGAGGATTTAGGCTTCGACGACTCACTCATTTTTCAGCATTGAGAACACGTACAGAGTCGCGATAAACACAACCAAGAAAGGCGAAGTCCTCGACATTGTCGACATTAAAGGTTCAGCGACGGGTGGTTTGGTCATTTAGTTTTAGTGGACTCGTCATCGAGCAACGACACGGTACGGATATCGTCTACGGGATCAGAAGCTACTACGACGGTATTAATTTGTTGTATAAACGGGATTTTATGTTTTTTAGGGGCTAGGAAGCTCTGATGATGTCGTTCCGGACACGCAAGCATTCAATGACAATGATATGTGGTCTCAAAGTGGCTCTTCGTCTAACATCGAAGTTTTGCGGGAAGATTACGCCCCTCCGACGCCCGAATTCGATTCCGAAGGGAGCGATTTCCATATGGAAGAAGTGATTCAGGAGCAAGACGACTATGACATGTCGCCGCTGGTATTGTTTTTCCTCTTGGGTTCAACGTTGTTTAGGAAGAAAATGAAAGTGTGACGGTGGCCCCACCTGAAGACTGGTACCTCCCAATTGGCGACTTCGTTCGACATCGAGCTGTTGCGCCACCGGCAGTCACCAGGGAGATTCGAAGCACGATGTTGGTGATTTTAATAAAACGAGTCTGCGCTTTTTTGGGTTCTTTCGCGTTATCGGGACCGAACTTTTTTTTGTATAGGTCTTGAAACGTCTTGCAAGTTAATATGAAGTGTTTGGGTCACGTTGTTAGTAAAATATAACTATATTTCAATTAGAATAAGTACCTAAAAAGATGTTTCACGCGAAAAATCGATATTTTTAACATTTTTTTCATAAAATTTTGTAGTTTTCACGTTTAGGGTTCGTTAAAGCCTATTTAGAAACACTTAACTATAAATTTGAAAAATTAGGCGCTATGAAAAAAGCTGGTTCCCCCGATAATGCGAAAGAACATCGTTTTTTTTTGTTGCTTGCTACCATGTTTTATTCAACTTTTAAGAATGGCCGTGCCGAGAGAAGAGATTATTCTGGCCCTCTGCGACGTCAACTCCGTAAATGTGGCGGCAACGATCGAGACAAATGTATTGACGAGGGACCTGTTTTCATGATATTTAGGCGGAAGTGCAGATGCTCATGGATCAAAGCGGCCCTCATGATCTCGGGCAAAATGATGAGCCTAGTCTCGTGGTCCCTGCGACCGCGGACGATTCATCCTCGCCGAATGGCTTGATCGTAAGGAATTCAGGGTCTAACCTGATAAGAATGATTTTGAGGATGATTCGGTTGTCGAGGAAGCGTCAACCCTCAATGCTTCACAGCAAGACAACGGCTTTTCCTCGGACGTCACTCAGTCAAGCATCCAGTTGCTACTGGTCCCTAAGCCATTGGAAGTCCCAAAGGTTGTTTTTATTTCTAATTCTTTATATTTTGTAGGATTGGCTGGAGGAGGCGAAGCGACAAGAGATGGTGAAAAAATTGGCGTTTGTGCTGAACGGACTCGGACTGCTGATGAGTGCGTCCGAAGCAATCGAGGTTTGTACCTCGTTTCTGTATATTCGATTCGGGGTTAGCGGGCGTAGCCCGCTAACCCCTTTTGGTTTGAGGTACCCCCCCATACGACTCTTTTGAGGTCCTTTTCCGGATTTAAAAAAGAACCACGCATCGGATCGCAAAACTGAAAACACCATCGGAACCGGCGACACTTTTTACATACTATAAGCTTTTAAAATTTGAAAAATAGTTAAATTTCGAGTTTTAACAGCCGATTTAAATTGCGTTTCGAGGGGGGGGGGGTCTGCGTTTGTTTGTATGTCTGTGCGTACGCAAAACCTTTGTAGTCGTCAAAAAGTGCCTTCCCATGGTCCGTTTGGGCTGAAATTTTCCACAGATATCGACTTGATGTAAATGAAGGTGAGGAAGAAGCGTTTTTTCCAAAATAGGCTTTTAAAAATTTTATATATAATTTTTAAGTTTAAAAGCTAAATTGCGGCCAAAACAAGGGTTAATGATGTCCGTTTGTGCTGAAATTTTGCTCAAACATGCATTAGACCATGCCGGAAAAAGTAAAGAAGAAATTGCATCTAAAGAATGCTTCTCCTCTGAGATATTATAACTTTAAACCTTCGCCATACGGGGCGCCACCTTCCCCTTTGGCGGCCCCAGTCCCGAGTCAGGGCGGGCGGGTCTAGCTTCCCCAAGACAGGCCTCCAGTCTTCCGGTTGGCCTAGTGGTTAGCACGCTGTACTGGGAAGTCTTGCCCCACGGGTTCGAACCCCACCCGCAACATCGTTTTTGCCGATTGGCCCCCGTGCATCCTTGTGGTTTCTAGTACCGTTACACAGCGCCGCAGGCAAATTTTTTTGAAGTTTTGCGTACAAGGGTTCATCTGAATAAGTATTCATTGGCTTATTTTACGATCTTAACAATAAGATTGAGGCAAAAAGGGCTAAATTCTCTCTAAGGCTAAAAAGGTCTTTTCAAAAAGGGCTTTTGGTTCTCGGAAAAAAGAGAATTCTCGTGGCAACAAAAGAGCTAAATTCCTTTCAAACTCTTAAAATGCTACAGAATGTGGGCTCAACCAAAAGTTGCTGGCGCCTTATTAAAATGGACAGATCTAGTTTCTAGCGGTTTCGGCTTGCAAATAATTTCTGTATTATGATCGATTTGCACTTTCTTGAAATTAATCTGTGGAGCTGACCTGTGATCTGGGATGGTACCGAGTTTATTAAGGTTTTAAATAGCCAAGCAACTTTTTGTTGTTCCCGCGCTGGGACAAAGGCGTTATTTTCGTGTGGATATTTGCGCATATAATTAAATGTTCAAGGTCTCGGAAACTACTAAAGGTCAATCGTATTATGATTGCAGTGATGCGGAAAAATGTTTATTTATGGGTAGATATTTACAATTATTGGGGGTTATTGTTAGTTTTCGTGTTTGGCGATGAATTCGGGAGGGCTTCATTCATCGTAGCCACGTCCGCCGTAGACCCCATTGTAGGGATAACCGCTTCCGTAGACACCTCCCAAGCCCGAGCGATAACCGCCTGAATTTTTTTGTTAAAAATTAATGAAAGTGTCACCTTTTTAGGTGTAAGTGCGGCAAATTTAATTTAGTTTTGACCGTTAAAATTCTACATTAGCTTACCCAATCCGTTGTAGCCGTTCACATAGCGAGTCCGGTCGATGATTGAGAAGGCTGGGGACACCTGAAGATGATGTTAAGTTTCCGCTTCAATTTTTTTTGATGCGCACTGGGCTTTTAAATGTGCCGTCTTTTAGCGTCTAAATTTGTAAATCCATCAGCGCAAGATATCTGATACTCTAGTTCGCTTTTGACTGTTTGCTAGATGAATCAAATTTTTTCAATCCACATTCCTCCTAAATAGTTCGTTTTTGAGTTATTGGCCGGTCTGAATTTGAAATACTTCATTTTCCTTTCCTTGTAACCATTAAGATTAACCCACCAGCATAAAGGCGAGGACAAGGACGAGAATAATGGAGATGGCTTGCATGTTTTGCGATGAGAAATTGGTAGCTTGAGGGCTGGGAGGCGACCCCGAATTTATACCCCACCCGGTCAATGGGTGTTTATTTGCCGTTTTGCGCGTCTTGGAATTTTGGCAAATAGTCGCGCCGTTTGTGCGACAGATCTTCTTCGAAAATATCATAAAAACGAGCTCGGCTATGCCGATCATCAAGTTTTAGAATTTTGAGAACTACGGTTTTTGATAAATATTTTTAGGGCAAGTGATGTGATGCTGGTGTTGGTGTTGGTGTTGTTGGTTTGGCGCGATTTTTGGGCAAGGTTTGATAAAATATTTATTTCATAGTTTGGAGAAGCGGATCTTTCCACTTAGAGGCGAGTTATTTGCCGACTGAAAATTAGGGTATATAATTTTGTAGAGGTTTTGGCTTTCCTTTTTTGGCCTATCATCCTGTAGGATCCCAATAATGAAACAGACACCTTTTATATAGCGTTTTATATTGTTTTTAAGTCTAGAAAATTTTTAAAATTCTCAAAAAACTTGTTTTTGGGCGAAAATGCATGAAAATTTTAATTTTTCTTTTGGATTTCTAAGAATTTTTGGTTCTTTAGGATTCGCGGGAGGGACCAATTTTTTTTCGTGGCGGTCCCTGTTGGCCTAGTAATTAAATATAAAATGTTTTCACATGATTTTTAGTATGCAGTGTAGTGTAGTATTTTTTAGTTTCAAAAAAGTTAGACAAATGTAAAAAAGTCGAAAATTCGGTGATTTTGGGTTAAGAAATCAATTTTTCGACCTAAAATTAAAATTTGTATAGTTTTTTTGCTTGAATAGTTACAAACAATTTAAGACGCCTTCGCCATTTCTAAAAAAATTTAGGCTTGGGCCGAAAAAAATTTGGGCTTTTCCTAGCCCAGCAAAACCCATAATAATGCCTTCCCCTTCCAAATGACAAACCTGGGCCGACTTTTTGCTGAGGCGCTGTGGTTCCCAGAGCCGGACCAGGCCCGCCAAATTGCACTAAGATGGGGGTGTAAAGGTAAAATGCAGTCAAAAATATGTTTTATAAAAAGGGCTAATTACCTGGGGCGAGCGTGGTGTCAAGCGCCGGTCCGGGTCCTTAATTTTTTAATTGAATTTTTAGGCATTTTTTTAAACTAACGTTTCTTGTAAAAAGAAAAATTATCGAAGTAATCACTATAATATTATAAGGACACTTTTTAGAAAAACAACTAACTCACCTCCAGCGCCGCGACCTCGGCGCGGGTGGAAGCCGCCGACTATAAATTGCGAGGTTATTTGGTATTCTTTGATATCGACTACTTCCAGTTTTTGGACTTTTTATAGTTTTTTATGTTTAGTTTAAAACTATTTTAAGCGTTTTAGAAATTTTCTACAATTCATTCTTAGAAAATTGTTAAAATAATGTGATTAATGTATCGCGGTTTGGCTTGCAAGTTCTCAAATCTTCCGCCCTCACCTGGTCCGACAAAGTGGCCGGCTGTCGTTGGGATGCCCCCTCCGGAGCCGCCGAAACGGACTGCAATAGTTTTTTTACATATTTTTAATATTGAAATTGAAATTTCGACGCTCTAATTTGCGACAAATTAAAAACAAGCTTATTTTCTACCTTGTTTTATTGAAAAAAATAAAGGATAGCTGTTCAAGTATAATTCTATGCTTTTTTTATTTGCCTACCTGGCTCAAGGGTGGTGGTGTAGGCGCCTCCAATATTCGGGTGCTCGACTGGAAATCGACATTAAATTTGTGTAAATTTAATGTTTTAAATTTTGAATTGATTTCAGAAATTCAATCATGAATTTTAAGGTTGGAAAATAAAACGTACGTGGTTCAAGCGTGGTGCCAAGGGCTGGTCCTGGGCCCTGTTGGTTCACTAAAGTATTTTAATATAATTGAAGGGAATTGGCAGTATAAAAGGTGACTAAAAAACTTTTGATGAAAATAAAAGAAAAGAAGATGAAAAAAAAGTGACTTTAGAAGAATTTTGAATTTCACGCGCGTGATGCCTTTCGATTACACTTAAGAAAATGAAATTTAATGCTTTCAAATTTAAAACATTTAATTTTTGAAAATCTGATCTCCCGCTTTCGCAGCGATTTATTAGGTTACACATAACTTTAGTTGAACTACATCAAAATGTAACGGACTTTCAGATGAAAATGACATGGCTGCGTCATGGTATTATTAGTTTTGCATTTGAAACATTTAATTCTTCTGAAGATTTAGGTGTCAAATTCGTATACGAAAACTTTTGTGTTTCTATTAGAAACTTTCTAATCGCTTAGTTTCTAACTTCGAACTTCCAAGAACTTTGAATTACACCTTACGGATTTACATGGTAGCTCCGTATTACACCGCTTTTTCTTTATTTTCTAGCCTTTTGTAATCACCTTTTAAATTAATTAAACTGAACGACACTGGAGAGGTCATTTGGCTTGGAAAATCAGCATAGCAAAAGAAGAAAAGGAGCTATTGTCTTTAAAATATAGATAAAAGCACAGTCATATTCAGAAACATCGGTTTTTCTACCTTGACACCGTAAAATGTTACAAAAATACGTACCTGGTGGGAGGGCTGGGGCGCCATTTCCTAAAAAAAGAATTTATCAATATTTTAAAGCGCTGTTGAAGCTGTTAAAAACGAGTTCCATCTTTAAAAATCATAAAATTAATATAATTTTCCTCTTCAAAACCTACCGCCCGGAACTTGGAAGAGCGGGACGTCGGTAATCAGGCCACCTTGTTGGCTGTCTAAAATTTGGCGATTCTCGAGGCGCATTTGCAGTATCGGGGGGGGTTCTATATCAAAAATACTTAGGTTTTTGCATAAAAATCGAAAAAGCTAATGTCGAAAAGTAGCTGATATTTCACCAAAATACAACTTTTCAAAATGTCGGACCGTTTTCAATTTAGGGATTTTTGCTGTTGCTGGCTTCGAATTAAGCTAAAATCCGCCGGAAATCAAAGGTATCCAGGTGAAAGTTAGAAAGAAAGAAGTATACCTGAGATGTCCGCATCGTCAAAAGAGATCGACTGGCCGTTGCCGCCTAAAAAAAACCACGCGTCAAAAATGTTCAAGAAATGTGTTTTTAAAAAATTAAAAAATAAAAAATCGAAGTCGTTATGAGAAATTAAAAAAAAATTAGATTTAGTCCAATTTGTCCGATTTTAAAGTGATCGATCGGAAAAGAAATGCTTTGGAGAAGAATGTAGCGCAGGGTTTTCCTGAGCCCCCATTAATTTCCAATCGGATGTCCATTTTCTTTTCTCTATAGTTCAAGTGGCAAAACGATCTAAAAAATTTGAAAATTTTACGAAGGTTGTTAAAATTTGTATTTTGTAAAAGTCGAATAAATAAAAATTTTACGTTTTTACGTTTTGGCAAAGAAAAAATGGTGAGAATCGACTACAGTGTGTGTCAAAACGATAGAGCCACCTCTTTGAACGCTATTATCTCGGCCCTCGTTGGGTTTGACGCCAAGCCAGCTAGCAGGTCTTGTAGCGCTCGAAAAGGCGCATTTTTCCATATACTTGAAGTTTTTCAAAAATAGAGCACGCGATTTTTATAAGGAAAAGAACAAATAGAGCCAAAAAACCGAAGTGTCAAAACGATAGAGCCACACTTTACATATCATTAGCATCAGGTTTGAGCTTGCAAACTACATGCTAATTGCTAATACAAGTTCAAGCCTATGCAGATTGCAATCACCCTGGAAAATCCGGAGGTAGAAAGAAAGTGACTTTGAATGTTCATTAGCATGTAGTTTGCAAGCTCAAACCTGATGCTAATGATATGTAAAGTGTGGCTCTATCGTTTTGACACTTCGGTTTTTGCCCCTATTTGTTCTTTTCCTTGTAAAAATCGCGTGCTCTATTTTGAAAAACTTCAAGTTTGAAAAAGGCCTTTCCCCTTCTACTGCAACAGGTATTGAAAAGTTCATCCCCTCCACATTTTTATTTTAATAAATTTCTTAGGCCCTTATTATTCTTATGCTTAGGTTTAAAGGGACGGGCAAGGTGAGACCGTAGCTTTTCTAGGCCACGGATTTGCTGGGTTTAAGCGCCACGCGGACGCAGCTTCGCGGCGCCAAACTTGAAGTCGTAACCAATTAAGCATTAAAGCGAGCCGGGCTCCTTGCGTGTTGCGTTACGGAAAAACTTATATAGAATCCATAGCCCTAAAATCCATAGGCATGCCTTGCCTGTCCCTTTAAAAATTCGAAAACGTCGCCCACTCACCGGGTCCAAAATGGCTGGCCTTGGTCGGGTTTGCCGGCCCTGGTCCGCCTCCATTGACTGGAAAAATTGGGTTTAAGTCAAAAAATTGTATTTATGTTAAATTTAGGTTCTTGTCCATTATCGGGGGACAAGCATTTTTCCACCAATTTTTCATATAATATAAGTTGTTTCTAAACGATTTTTTTACTCTTCGTAAGCGAAAAAACATTTTTTTTTGTGATGGAATTTATAAATTTTGCATTCTTTACGTATTGGTATAATTTAGATATATTCGAATATTTCCTTTTCATCTAAAAATTTATAGAAAAGCTGGAAAAAAAAGTCGAAACCTACCCGGAGCGAGTGTTGTCCCCAACGCAGGCCCGGGTCCGAATTTCACTAAAAAGGTTGGTTTAATCAAAACTCACCGGCTGAATGTTTGTATCTAAATAAAGAATTGAGAACAAACAGCCAAATTCATTCTAAACCATCAGCGGTACACATAGGATAACGGGGGGGGGGAAAAAATAACGGGGGGGGCACTCAAACTTTTTATATGATAAAAGTATTTTTAAATATTTTTTCGGCTGTAAAAAACTCTTAGTATATTTTTGGTCCTCTATCGAATGGCATTTTCAAAATTTCGAAAATATTCAAAACGCCGAAAATTTTTTCCCCCCCTGTTATCCTATGTGCTGCCCATAGTTTTCAAAAATAGTTTTTAGGCTATAAAACTTTTATAATACATTTTTTCGCGTTGTAAAAAAATCTCTTAGTATATTTTTTGATGTTCTATCGATCCGCGTTTTCAAATATCGAAAATCTCAAAAATTTGGCTTTCCCCCCCCGTTATCCTATGTGCTGCCCATAGATTTTGATCAATTTTTGTTTATTCGATAAAAAATTTCATTTACATTATTTTGGGCTGAAATTAATTTTCCTAGGGCAGTTTTCGACGCTTTACCGAATGACGTTTTCAAAATACCGAAAATTTCGAAAATTTCGAAAATTTGACTTTCCCCCCCCGTTATCCTATGTGCTGCCCATAGATTTTCCTCAATTTTTGTTTATTCAATAAAAAATTTCCATTACATTATTTTGGGCTCAAATTAATTCTCTTAGTATATTTTTCGACGCTCTATCGAATGGCACTCGCAAAATCCCAAAGTAATTGCAAATTTCATAATAATGAGTGCCCCCCCGTTATTTTATTCCCCCCCCGTTACCCTATGTGTACCCCATCAGCTTTCGCCATCAGAAATTTTTCTTCTTTGAAAATCTATGTTTCGTATTTCTCCAAAACTTTAAAAAAGGGATGCGGCAATACTTCACAGACTGGCAGATTTCTCCATGGTTCAATAAAATTCTTTAGAAAGTCTTCAAAAATAGAGTTTTAAAGTTTTGGAATTTTAAAAAAATAAAGTTTTAAAAATCTGTAAATCAGAAAATTGTAGTCGATATTAAAAAACCTACAAAAGCCACGTTTGCTGCGCAGGCGATCGTGCAGGCTTGCTGGAAAAAAGCGCGTTTCAAAAAATTCGAAAACTCCGGGTTTTGGCGGTTTGGTAATTCGCTAATGTTACCTTGTACGAGGGCCAGCGAGCCGGCAAAGACGAGGAATACGGTCTAAAACAACAACATTTTAATACTCGTAATATTACGGAATTAATGCCCGTAATGAAATTTTTATAAAAAAAAAAAAAAATAGGTTAGTTATGATATTTTTTATGATTTAATTAATTTCAAATGAACGAAAGCGAAAAGAAAAATAAAACTTTAGAAGTTAGAACTTTTGGTGTGATTTTCCTAATCTGGTTCAAAATGAATCAAGCAAGCCATTTTGCAAAAAAATGTTTTCTGGATATGGTGAATTTCGGAATAAATATCTTGAACTAATATCTTTACGACTATGAAGGACTTAAATAAAAAATTAATTAATTCCAGCTGAAAAATATGTGTTGTACATTGGACATTTATGGAAGTAATAAAAGCGTGAAACTGGAATCAATACGGAATAAGCGACTAAAGTATAATTTCGAGTTTCAACAAAAAATAATAAGTATAATTAAAATTTAAAAATGTCATTTTTATAAATATGTATATTCCCATCAACTTTTGACCAAATGAATATAATTCGAGTTAACATAGAGTAATAAAAGATCTTACTAAAATTTAAAAATCCTTTTTATAAACATATATTTAAAATTGTTAAAATTGTTTGAATTGCAAATTTAAAAACCTTTATTATAGTTTTCATGCTAAAATTCTACCAAAAAAAACCCCACCTGGGCGCGCATGTTTTGCCGAGCCACCGTTTTCGAAATTCGAAGATATGCTTCTGGTCGAAAAAGTGTGTTTTATATACGGCAAAGTAGCGGTGGCAAAGATTTACGACAATTCCGCCTCGTCTGATTCCTCTCACGTTCCCGGCGCTCTCTCCATCTCTCCCAGTTCCCAGGCGTAAAAATCTGAATTTCCAATGCGTAAATGGGAAGGGAACCGAACTGGGGGAAGCTGTTTTTTTTAGCAATAGAGGGAGGCCAAGGTATATGGTTGTTTAAATGACCAGGGAAGGCAGAGGAAGCCACGCCCCGTTTTGCCAAAGGTTTTTCAGCACCCTTTAAAAAACCCTGGAAAAAAAGGGGGAGAGGGGGGGAGAGGAGAGGGGGGGGAGAGGGAAAGGGGGAGGGAGAAAAGTGAGGGAGGAGTGAGGCAGGGAGGCGGGGGGTGAGGGAAGCGAGGGTGAGAAAAAAAGAGGCAGGGAGAGGGGGAAAAGGGAGGAGAGGGAGAGGGAAAGAGAGGGGCGTGGACCTTAAGGCGTTGACAGATAGTTCTATTCAAATCTGCCACTTGAATCTGGAATGAAGCTGAATATTCCTGTTGGAATATTGGAAGTTGCCTGTGTTTTGCGTAGCAATCACGCTATTAAACCGCGGCTTTTCGGAGTTTCTGCTGCTCAACTGTTTGCAATATACAGCCTGCCGGCCACCACGTCTGAGACTGGAGGTCCCAGCCACCTTCATCATCTGCCTCTTGATCTTCATGGTGGGTTGTTGCTGTTAAGCGGCAAGAGCCAGGCATCTTTCTCTCTCTCTCTTGCTCTCTCTCTCTCTCTCTCTCTCTCTCTCTCCCTCTCTCTCCCCACGCATTAATAGGACGAATGGCTGAAAAGTTAGGGCTGGGGGTAAACTAGCCTCCCACATAATTTTCGCTGGATTTAAAATCCACAATTTTTGGCCAATTTGTGACGGAAACCCTTGAAACGTTTTAAAAATGGGCTCTTCAGCAAGTTTGGAAAACAGTTTTGGAATCGGCAGATAATTCTGCACAAGCTAAGACTTGGAATCGAATGGAATTTCCATCCTATGTGTAAACACTTTACAGTCAACATCATGCTCCCCCTTTCTGCTTTTTTAGGCCATACCTTCGATGCAAGCCCTCAATGATGCGGACGAGAAGACGTGCCTGGCGTACGACAAGGCGGTGCGCTTGTTCGAAGAGGCGAATGCCAAGTTCCGCGAACGCGTGAGGCTTTTGGCTACGGATTGTTTTTTTTTTTTTTTTTTTTTTTTTTTTTTTTTTTTTTTTTTTTTTTTTTTTTTTTTTTTTTTTTTTTTTTTTTTTTTTTTTTTTTTTTTTTTTTTTTTTTTTTTTTTTTTTTTTTTTTTTTTTTTTTTTTTTTTTTTTTTTTTTTTTTTTTTTTTTTTTTTTTTTTTTTTTTTTTTTTTTTTTTTTTTTTAAAAAAAAAAAAAAAAAAAAAAAAAAAAAAAAAAAAAAAAAAAAAAAAAAAAAAAAAAAAAAAAAAAAAAAAAAAAAAAAAAAAAAAAAAAAAAAAAAAAAAAAAAAAAAAAAAAAAAAAAAAAAAAAAAAAAAAAAATAGAACCGAATATCAAAATCAGAACCTAAAAAAATGTGTTTCGGCCTTGATTTTCGAGATTCTGATTTTCGAGGCTCGGTTAGAGTGCAGGGTAAGACTTGGTTTTTTTTTTTTTTTTTTTTTTTTTTTTTTTTTTTTGGGGGGGGGGGGGGGGGGGGGGGGGGGTTTGTCTATCAGTGTGTAAAGTATATCAAATTGTTCGCCTTGCTCTGGCCAGTATTTTGGTATACTGTACGGCCCGGTAGGATAATGAGGAGCCGAAATACGGTCGGTGGGCATCGGCCGGGTGGGGGGCTGCAAAAGGGATAGGGGCGGCATAAATCAATCGATTACGCGCGGGAAAGAAAAGGTCTCTGCGCCTCTCCCCTGGGCGCCCTCTCTCGCCGCCGGTCGCGCTGGGACCTGTTGACCCCCCCCCCTCCCCAAGGGGGTTCAACAGATGCCGTCCTCATCTCTTTAAGCCCCCGCTATCTTACGTTTAACAGATAACCAACCCGATTTTTCAGGACCTGCTGTTCCGGTGTCTCCAGAAGCGCTGTCAGACGGGCGCTATCACCAAGGACGGGCGCATCGGCGAAAACTGGCGTCGCTACGACGCCGTCCGCGTATCGAAGGGAGCCACCACCCTCATAGCGCCCGCCCGCGTGACCCAGGTACGATCAATTAACCAATTTTTGGGCTCTTTTGATTCTTTTCATTAATTTTTCCTTAGGATCCAAATTTTGAAATATGTTCCAATAAGTTTTACAGTTAGTGTTTCAAATTTATTCAATATTCTGCAACGTAAAAGCGCACGAAATTTGCTTAAAACAATACCAGAAAAATATTTTTGGCAAAATTTCGAATTTTCCAAGAATCAATGGAAGCCTCTACATAGTTTTTCTGGTTGAAATATAATTTTATTTTACTAAGTACGTTGGAAAATACTCCGTAGCAAGTCATTAGTCCTTTTTAAACTCATTAAAAAATTTTTCATTTTATTTCCCTAAACCAAGTCCAAGCCTAAGCCTAAACCAAGCTCAAGCCTAAGCCTAAGAACCAACGAACCAGTCCTTTCTATTATGTATAGAGGAAACGGGCCGGTTGATCCCCCCCCCCCCCCGATAATGCCAAAACACCGCCGTTTTTTTCAGCCCATCATTGACCACCCGCTCCTCGAGGACCTGAAGGATGTCAATTTGCAAGACCTCGAGGCCTACAGTCGTGCGCGAGAACAGGCGAAACAGTACGAGAAGCTCCCCCTTGAAGAACTACACACGGTAACGTACAGTTTTGACGAGAAATCCATACGGTTCGGCTCTGGACTGTTAGCAGGGGGGAACCAAATTTTTGCCCGGTATTTTTCTACGGCCCTATGACCAAATTTAAATTATTCTATAGCATGTTACATAGCTTTTAGAGATCAAAACATATAAAAATCATAACAAATTGCTAAAATACTTGAATTTTTGGTGTGTAGGAAAAATGACCAAAAAGGCCAAAACCTTCCAATTTGCAACATTTTTTTTAATGTCTTTCTAGCAATCAAAAAACTGCTAAATACGCTATAAAAATACATAAAATATCAACAACCGAATTTTTGGTTTTGCCATTTTTTGTCAAAATCAGGGTTGGTCATTTTCGGAGCGGACTGGATCCGGATCTGGATCTGGATCGGATCCGGATCCGGATCCGCCGTAGGATCCGGATCCGATCCAGATCCAGAGCGATCCGATCCGATCCGGATCCAAGGAAATGGATCATGCAAGCGAGTTAAATGCTAATTCTTAGATGCAAAGATCCGTTGTGCCTCTGGGCTATGTATTTTTGCGACTAACATGACCGAATCTGCATCACAATCTAGAATATTACTTCCGGTCCTTTTTTTCCTCGGATCCGCATTGGATCCGGATCCGAGCGGATCCAGATCCGATCCGGATCCTTACCGATCCGGGTCCATCGGTGAACAACCCTGGTCAAAATCCATTTGGTTTTGTATTTGTTAACAAACTTGTAAAATTTTGGTGTATGAGATAGTCACACAATATTTAACAGTCACACAGTTTCGAAGAAACCCCCCCCCCCCCGATAATGCTTAAGAACGTACCGATGATAGAGTCACCAAAAAATACAGCGGAATATCGAAAAAGCTACCTAATTCCACCCCGCTAAGGAACCAGAACCTTTGCGGGGAAATTCTTCAGAAATTGACAAAAACATCGAAAAAGGCATGTTTGTTCTGTCCGTTCCTGGCCTCGTGTAGCGTACAGATACCACCCGCCTTTTTGCGAGCCCCAACGCGTACCGCTTACAGATGGTCAGTCTCTTCTACACGAATGAACGAGAAGATTTGATGACTGATGTCGCCAACGCGCAGACGTCCATGCTCGCTGCGTTCACCGCCTACAAGTCGGCGGTAAGTTGGTCTCGCTCACAAGGGACCTTCTAAGGTCAAGGTCGCGTTTCGGTATTTGAGCCTTTCAAAACAAATGGAAATATCGGCAAAAAATTACGTTTCGCCCATGAATGCGTGGAGTCCCTCAAAATGTTTGCCGTGGTCGAATTACTATAAGAAAGTTGTTTTCTCGAGGCAAAATTATTTTTAAGACCAGCGCCCAAAACCCGCTTCGCGGGCCTTGGGCGCTGGAATGCGGCCTTTGCATGAAAAGTTTGACTTTCTGATAGCTCGGGTCCTTCGGACCCCCTTCCCTGTCCCGACCAAACCCGCGAGTGCAACTTGCAAGAATGAGGAAATTTTTATTTTTTTCACATTATGCAAATTAGCCCTCCCGGACCCCAAAAATGAATAAAATCGGCTTTAACTTTGTAAACATGTATTTTATCGGAATTCTGAAAACACCATCGGATAGAGGAGGGTCGATTCCCTCGAGTGACGAAAAATTGGGGCGTTTTGGACACGGAAGGCCCTCAAATCGGGCCTCGAAACTGACCTCCGCACACACACACAGACAAAGATACGCGACCAAATTATATATTTTTAAGATCTTTACAAAATTTCGAAACATATACAGGGTGTCCCAAAACCCTTTGAGAGGGCATGGGCGAAAATTTCAAAGGTAGCGAAGCCTTTCCAATAAATTTAACCCACGGGTTTTAAAGAAGGCCATTTTTAATTTAATTGGTTTTTTTGCATCAAAAATTTATTTTGATTTAGAGCCGATTTTCTAAATTTTGGGAAAAAAAGCCATTCTCTTGCTGGAGCACGGAAGATTGCGTATGAAGAGTAAAAGGGGTGAAAACAACTGTTTTATCGATCAAACCACGCCTTATTTGATTTTGGCAATCTGTTGCGCCAGCCCCGAAACAGAGTTCGATGAGTCAAGTGTTAAGTTTTTTGGGCTTGGGTTTGTCAGTCCAAAGTCTGCGAAATCAGGCGCTGAACGATGTTTCAACAAATATCTTGTATCAGGGTCTTGCGACGTTTTCACGCTGCATGAGTAAGCGTTTCCAAAAGCTCCAGCAAAGAATGGCATTTTTTTTGGGAAAATTTATGCAAAATCGGCCTAAATTAAGAATAACGCATATTTTTGATGCGAATTGAAAAATCCCCATATTAAATTAAAAATGAAAAGTATTTTCGCTATAACTTTAAAACCCGTCGGCCGATATGGCTCAAACTTTCCATAAACATGGGAAATTGGCTTCCTACCTCGTCAAATTTTCAGCTCCAGGTGCCTCTGGCTCAAATCTTGGCTTGGGACACCCTGTAAAGGGCCACAAACGCGTCATTTTCATTTTTTTTGCACAGGGATTCGGGAGTAACATACATAGTGTGTCAACGCTCCGAGATGCCAGGGTTGAAAAGTTGCGAAGCGGTTTTTCAACCCTGGGTAGGCATTATCTGCGCTCCTTCCGGCGACTTGTTAACACGGTTTTTAGTCCGACGCCAAAAACATCATGACGACTAAATGGGTGAACGGGACGGCAGCAGACGACACCGATTTCCGCCATGCGGTGGGAAAGGCGAACGAGCCACCGATGTCCCAACCGCTCGTCCCACCTGTAAGCCCCATTTTATATTTTGGTTTTCGGTCGTGAAAACTTGAAAATTTCGATATTTTGAGCACTTTTCAGGTTCTGGACTGTTAGCGGGGGGGGCAGTTAGCAGGGGGGGGGGGAATACGGCTTTCTGTTTTTCCACCCATACCTACCGGTTGATGCGGTACAATCAGTTTCTAGAGTGTTTTGAGTAGTTTTTGATTGCTAGAAAGTTATAAAACACATTTTTAAAAATTGAAGAAATTCGGAAATTTTGGCGTTTTGGTCATTTTTCATACATTTTTCCCAAAAAAGCCAAGAATATACGCAAATTTTTATCTCACTTTTATTTCATAACTTTAACTTTATTATGTTTAATATTTGCTTATCGGGCCGTAGAAAATCAGAGGGGAAAATTTGCTTTCTCCCGTTAAACCCCCCCCAGAACCATTTTTCATTTTAAAAAACAATAATTTTGGATCCTAATTTTTACTCTTTATTTAAATTTTTTCTGTTGTATCTAAATTGTTTCCATTTCTACATGATCAAATGTAAACTCAACCGGATGATTTTCATTTTGCCGAAATGTCATTTTTTTGTAATTTCAAGGCTTTCCCAGATTGTTCATCTGAAAGTTTCGCAAATTGAAATTTCGGCAAAGTGAGATTTCGACGAAATGGTTTTCGACAAACTGAGCAAATCTACTCAACCGTTTTAGATGGCAGAGTGTATCGCCGGTGTCGACGAGATCATGTCCAATGCTGCCAACCAGTTGCCGCGGGCCGAAGACCACGATGTCCGCATTGGAGCGGGTAACAGCCCCGAGGGTGAAGCTGAAGCTCCTCTCCACCTGGAGGTACTCTTTCATTCCTGACCAGTGTTGTAAAGGGAAGGGCAGTCCGGATTTTAACTACGAGCCGCTCCAAATGCCGTTTTTTAAAGTCTAAACTCCTGGAAAAGCAAAGCCACGCTCAAGCTTAGACTTTGCTTCATAAAAACGAAGCCAGAGCTTAGCTTGAGGCCAGCTAGGCTCCGCTCTGAGCTAAGCCCTAAATGAGCTGTTTTAAAGCTTAAGGTGCGCTTAGCTTGGGCTTAAGCTTAAGCCTAGGCCTAAGCTAAGCATAGTTCAGGCTAAGTTAAGTAAAGGCTTGAGCTGAAAGCCAGGTAGCTTAAGCGGAGCGCCTTGTAACCTCTTACTACCAAATTCGGATTGCCCCCTCCCCCCCGCCCCCCTATTGCCCATATGCCCCCCATGCTCTGCTTAGGGCGACAAAAACGCCGAAGCCGACAGCACCGAGGCCGTCAAGCGAAATGCTCACCGCGACGAGATAATCGAGAAGCCGCTGGAACCGGACGTGGCCAAGGTATCTATCCTTTCCAACCGCGCGGGCAAAACTAACCTTTTTTGGCATTACGTGCGGGGGAGATATCTGTTTCTTAGGGACCAATTTTTTAAATTTAAAGCAGGGTCTTACAGTCCTACATAGTTTTTAGAGATAAAACAATCTAAAAAAACAATTGAAGTTTACGAAAAAAAAATTTCTTTGGTGAAAAATGTATGAAACACGGCCAAACGGTCAAAATGTTCGAAATTACAAAATTTTTAGAAACTGGTGTTGAAAAGCCGCTTCGCGACTTTTCAATCCTGGTCCGGTCGGATCCCATGTCCGTCGTGTCCCGGATTCAACTCGTAGGGGCAAGGAGCTAGGGCTTAGGTCCCTTCGGATTCGGATAGGGCGTGGTCAGAAACCCTCAAACTCATAAAAAAATTGTGAAAAAGTTTTCGTTTAAATTATTAAATTTAATTTTGAAAGTTTTCCTTAGTAAAAGGAGTGGTGGAACGGACTTTGGTGAACCAGGGCGAGGTCGCGCGGTTTCGGCGCGGGGGGGAGGGACGCAGGTGGTAGCCCGAATCCAGCCGCGGTAAGCGGCTGGTTTGCCAGGAATCAACGTAGGGGGGGGGGTCGTGGACCGGATTTCGGAGCCCCTTTAATGTGCGGTTTAGGAAGGAGAGCTGCGCGAGGACGAGGGCGCCAGGTCACCTGAAGGCGTCTTCAACACCCACTTGGCTGCCAAAACGATCGCCGTCGACGAGGCCGACAAGGTCGTAATTCATTTCAACTAGCGACTCAGCCTTCAAGGGCCCCCGAAATTCCAAAAATTTGGGCCACGGCCCGAAAACAGGAGCCCTGTACGTCGGATGCCTCTGTACACCACCCAGTGGCCCCGGGAGGCTCGCAAATTGAAATTCTCTGTTGTCGCTTGCGTCAGAATTAGCCAAAAAAACAACAACAATGTGCGGTTTAGGAGCCTACCGAGCCGCCAAAGACCGAAACCGCGCCCTCACCCACCGGCACCGAGCAGCGCCAGCCCGAAGATTTCAACGCGTCCGACGATTCTGGGGAACAAGACGACCAACTGGAGGTAGAGGTCCCGATGCTTTTCAACTAATTATTGACATTTGTTTTAAAGGGGTAGCGCCCTCCGCCGCAAACTTGGGTAATTCAACCCAGATTTGGGGTATGGAAGGTCCCGTTTGGCCGATCCGCTGAACTATCATACCGGATCGGTGGACTAGGTCCGCGTCGTTTCCCCACCAAAAAGACGCACACCTGGCCCACTGATCGAACCTATTCGCCAAATGATTGCCAACTCGAACCAGAAACTGGAGACCATTCATTAATTTATTAAAGTTCTATTTAGGTTCTCATCCGCTCACCGAACGGCGATTTGATGACGACAGGCGCCGGAAATACGCCTTCAAGATCTCCGGAGGTGACTACTGCGGACTCAACGGTAATATTATCATTTTTTTTCGGGATCTGGATCTCCATCAGTGGTCTTGTTGTCCCCATCAAGACTCGGAAACGGCGCGAAAATTCGCCTTGTAGCTTCCGGAAAAACGCTCACCTGGCCCACTCATCGGTGCCAATTCGGTCCACTACCCCTCTATTCCCATCTATGAAAGTTGATTTCAATCATGGCGAGGCACGCGGTTCTGGCCTACAATTTGCCTTGTGATCCTCTACAGCCCTAACAGAATACGAGCCAACTTTTTACGATTTTACGTAGTTTTTAGATGTGAAATCAATATTAAAACGATATAAAACCGAAAGTTTTCAATTTTTTGTCAAAATTTATGAAAAATGACCAACAGATGGCAAAATTTTCGAATTTGCAAATTTTTAAAAATTGTTGAATAGCTTCCTAGCAATCCAAAACTACTGAATACACAATAAAAATCCATTTAGCATCAATAGGTGTAAAAACAAAAAGTGGTTGCTAGCCCCCCCCCCCCCGTTAACAGTCCAGAACACATAGTCTCTAGATATTAAACTAGACCATGCTTGACCAAGCGTTGCAGGTGGCGACTTCGACTGACGATGATACGGCCAGCGAGACGGACACCGAACGAGAGACTACGCCCCTCAAATTGGTATATGAGGTAATTTACCAAACATCAGACTCGAATGCTTGAAATTCAGCCGGGGCGCTGCGCGCGATGTCCCGCGAGCGCGGGCCGGAAGAATGTCAGCTGCTACTACAGGGCCCCAGCGTGCTCCAAGCACGTCCACCAGTATCGGTGGGTTTCGCGAATTTTAGGAAAACATTGAACATTCGCCAAAAAATCACTGCAAAACATTGAAAATATTTTTGTAACTTTCCAGCAATAAAAAGGCTGTAAGAATAGCATATACAGGATGTCCAAAAAAGTCCCCCAACCCCCGATAGCCGGCCGCAAGCATTTCCTTTACGATTTAGAAATCGATCGCAAGCTTGCGAAAATTTCGCATTCGAACTCCGATTTGAAATTTCGGATTTCTTCCTCGATTTTTCGCATTTTTTTTAATGTAAAAAGGACACGCTTTTTTGTCACACTAACTCAATTTCACCGGTTTCAGCGCTATCCAAGCTGCGTTTTCGCAAATGCTCTTGAAAAAGCTGGCGATGGGCTCCCAGGAAAGGCGTCAAAATCCTTAAATCGGGATTTTTATAAAAAACCCCTTGGTCAGAAAAACATAAAAAAATCCGCACTTTTCGCAAAAATATTAGAAAATGGAAAAGCACGTGGAAAACAGGCATTGGCTATTTCTATGCCATGAAGAAGTGTACACTTAGCTTACCCGCTCGGCATATTTTTCGAAGTAACGAAGTTTCGAAGAAATGACTTTTCGAAGTAATGACTTTTCGAAGAACTGACGTTTCGAAGTAATGACGTTCGAAGTAATGACTTTCGAGGAAATGACGTTTCCCCCGGAGAGGCGTGCTGGACTCGCCTTTTCGCGAGCTTGCGATAGATTTCTAAATCGTAGAACTCGGCTAGAGGGCGGATTTTCTGGGAAACCATGTACAAGGTACTCTTTTATTTTGTTTTTATTGCTAGAAAGTTATAAAAATATTTTCATTTTTTGCGGATTCGAAAAATATTTACGAACGGAAAAAGAAAGAAAAACGAAAACATTTTGAAACATTTTGACGAATGAGTTTTATAGTTTTTATCACTTTTGGTAGCAAAAAACCATGTGAAATGCTATAAAAATGGTACTATTTTTTCATAGGCACGTACGGAAATTATTGGAAAAATTTGATTTCCCCCGCTGAGAATCCCCACTACACCCCCCGCTAACAGTCCTGTACCGGAATTTCCTCTATCGCTATCAAAAACATAGAAATATTCTACTTGCAGTCGTCTCCTGCTGCGCCACAAGCAGCGCACCACCGACGAATGCTCCTGCACGCCACGCCGTGGGATCGCATTACAGTTATGTACCCGGGCTTTTAGGCCGTTGTCCTACCTGCAACTTCGCCACTTGGACTCGTTCGGGCTTTGGAGAACATGTTGCAGATGAGGAAGAGGAATGATCAAGACGACAAGCACGACCGCCACCTGCACCGAAATGCCCGACTTCCGGCCACCTACCCATCCCCCCATTTAAAGACTCGAATTCTTTGGCTGTGAAATGCTATAAGGCAAGGCCTTTTGCCAGCTAACTTTTGCGATAGAAATCTAAATTCGGCGCAACCTCCCGGTGTCCATCTCAAGCTCAAGATCGATTGCGCACCAGCCTCAAGCAGATCAGTTCACGCGAATTTTCGAGCTTAATGCCCTGATCTGCTCTGCATTTTACGAATATGTACACTAGCAAGCGCCGGAAACATGAAAAATGCCCTTGTCGTTTTTGGATTTTATTAAGTGAGGGAAAATCGTTGTGCAAAATGAACTACGGGAGGTTGTCCAGAGTTGGATTCTATCAAATGAGCAAGATGGCAAAAGCTTTGCCAATGCATGAGCAAAACTGTCCCTCCTTGTCATTGCCAGCGTAACCTTACAGTCATTATATCTCACGTCCCTTGTAAAAACGAGAATTGGCCCGTCCTCGACTATCTTTCCGTGTTAACCCCGCCGTGCCCGTCGAATAAATCCTTTAAAAAAACGTTTCCAGATCTAAACAAGCACACCTGGCTCCACAAAAAATGCATTTTGATGGACCTGCAACATCGCGACGTAAAATGCATTAACCTATCGATAATTCAAGAATACAGACATAAATTGCATTCTTTATCGATGCGATAATGATCTAGGCTGACCCTCTTCATGACGTCCCAGCGCCGGCCCGTGCGTAGCCGATCTAGGTCCATCTGTTCGGAAATGCTCACAACGCCATTGCCGACTGTGTAGCGTCATCGAGACGTTGGGAAATGGTCACAACGCCATTGCCGACTGTGTAGCGTCATGAACACGGTCGGAAATGGTCACAACGCCATTGCCGACTGTGTAGCGTCATCGAGACGTTGGGAATGCTCACAACGCCTTGCCGACTGTGTAGCGTCATCGAGACGTTGGAAATGCTCACAACGCCATTGCCGACTGTGTAGCGTCATCGAGACGTTGGGAAATGCTCACAACGCCATTGCCGACTGTGTAGCGTCATCGAGACGTTGGGAAATGCACACAACGCCATTGCCGACGTGAGCGT
>JBBGBA010000329.1:0-50511 GCA_038088335.1 Mesorhabditis sp. LJ9110
CAACAACCAAAAGGTAAAGAGCTAGTTTTGACTAGCTACTCAAATCCTGAGGTCTCATACAACTTTTCACATTAAAAAAACAACGTACACCACCGGATACATCAAATCTCATCGAAATCTATTTTGCTTCATCCATTGCGAGATACCTTTTACCACCTACAACTTTTTCTTCGACATTCTTAGATTTCAAGACACACTTTCGACAATTGCAAATATGCTACGGGCCTCGTCGAAATTCATACGCTTCTAAACCCTCCAATACGTATTTCAGCACGGTCTCTGTGCTGTTTGCGGCATGAAAGCTTCCGGGGTGCATTACGGTAGCCGAACCTGCGAGGGCTGCAAAAGCTTTTTCAAGGTAAAACATACCATGCTTGATTTTATTTTATTTTAGCGCACCGTCCAAACCCAGATCTATCGCCGGTTTCGCTGTGCGAGAGATGGAAATTGTTCTTTACTGCGCAGGTGAGATTGTTTCTTGAGGCCCAGATATTTACGTTCAGTAATGGCGAATACTGTAGAAGCTGTCGCTGGAATAAGTGTTTAAAAGCTGGGCTTAAGATAGAAGGTGAACTGATCCTTTTAATTTATTACACACGTCAAAATACCTTGTGCTAAATGCAGTTTAGCGGTGCGTCGGGGCGCATTGGCTGGTCGGGCTGGAAGGATCAAGCAGACGTAAAGCTTGGGACAACTTAACGTGAAGAGTATAAATTTTTGGTCCATCGCAACATTCTTTGCATGAGTTGGGAGAATATTCATACTTGAGTCGTTTTCTTTTTGTTCTTTGTGGGCAAGGTTAATCGTCTTAACGCGATGTTTTGCTGATTCACCCGGGTTACCGCGCTTATGATGTTCATTTTATGCTTATTTCCGGTAGCTCTAGAGTAAACGGTAACAAGATATTCTGCCGGATAGCCCCGCCCTCTGCTGCCATTGGTCCTTTGCCGGCCCTATTCAGTATCCCCATACAGTATTCGGCCTAACCTTATCCCACACTTATCCCAGACCAACCGTGAATTGGCCAACATCCGGTATAGATATTTACGTGTAGTGTACTGTTTCTTCTTTCCATCTAGCTCTTACTTGGTGGCAATCAGTTAGGACATGAATAAATAGTGAATAAATCAGTACAATAAAGAAGAATCCTGTGAGAGATATTTGCACTTCAAAAGCTCAGAGTCATTCGCGAAGCTCGGTTTGTTTCCATTACAATCATCACGAAGGGCTGCTCCAGAGCGCCTGTACGCAATTTTCGATGTCGGTAAATGTCGGTAAATTCGAAGATTACGCAACGCTCGGCACGATGCTTACAAGCTTTTTAAGCTTAAGCGTTATCGTAGCAACCTTGGCTCTATACCGGCAACGGGGTCCTTAACAAAAATAAGGGTCCTTAACAAAAATAAGGGTCCTTAAAAAAAATAAGGGTCCTTAAAAAAAAATAAGGGTCCTTAGAATTTCAGGTCACCCCGATTCCGGCAATTCCCGAAAATTCGTATTTTCGCCGATTTTGCACAGATTGTGCCTCGTTTAGCTATTTAAATTACGCGACTCTCCTTACACACAGTTTGTGCCTAAAAATAAGGCTTCGTGCCACCGGGGCCTAGTCGCTTCGGATGGGCGCGAGCTCGTACAGGGTTTCGAAATCGGGGCGCCCGAGGCGCTGTGCGGCCAGGCGCCCCGATTTCAGAAAAGCGCAGCCCATCCGAAGTGACGGCCCGCCTGGACTGACACGCCATAAGCCTCAAATCGTGCTCATCCCCACAGAAAAAAATTCCACGCAATCTGACGTGCTAGGTTTTTTAGCCAGGGACAATTCGAGGCTTATGGTGTGTCAGGCAAGGTGGGCCGTCGCTTCGGATGGGCTGCCGCTCCACTCTTCTAAATAAGGGCGCCCGGCCGCTTCGCCGCTTGGCGCCCCGATTTCAAAACCCTGACGAGCTCGCGCCCATCAACGACACGGTGCACAGCCTTAGGCACAAACTGAGTGTAATTCAAAATGCGAAACAAAGGACAATCTGTCGCGAATCCGCGTCTCCGCGAAAACGGCGAAAAAACTGTAGTTTCGGGAGTTGCCGGAATCGGGGTCCTTAAAAGGCCCATTTTAAGGCAAGGCTCTATTTTAAGGACCCCTGTCGGCACGGGGGTCCTTAGCATGAAATTCTAAGGACCCTTATTTTTTTCAAGGACCCTTATTTTTTAGGACCTATTTTTAAGGACCCTTATTTTTTTTAAGGACCCCGTTATCGGTATAGAACCGCAACCTTAATAGCCTAGTTTGATCTATCATAAAATTGTCGGTGCAACCAACATCAGCACCATGCGCTATTAATGTCAAACCACTTTGAAAATCGCTGACCAAATAGCTACATGGCTAGCCATGGACTCGGCGTAAAGGTTTACTGGGGGCGGAGCTTTCGATCCAGTTTTCGACTAGCTTTAAAGTGCAATTTAGCATGCGGCTAAAAACTTTCAGGGGGAAATATAGCTGGTAAAAAGGATGCAATACCTTTTCTGGAACATAATATTGGTAGTACTACACCGTAAGCTATTTTTAACAACCTTTTACAATTTTTCAAAGACTTGCAAAATCACACGAACAATTCCGGCTCCAAAAATCACTGTCTCGTTTTTCACAATTCGGGATAGATCTGGTACATCTCGGACAAAGCCCTAAAACCGCGTTAAAAATTGACATTCAATCCCGAACATTATTTGCCCAATTCAGCCCCCATGTCCCCCGCCAAATACGCGGCAAAACGCATGTAACTGTAGGATCAAAATTGGGGAAAAATTGTCAATGTGGGGTTTTGTTTGATCAGCCGCAGGGCTGGGAGCGAACAGTATTTGTCAAAAAACGTTCGGAAAATTGACATTTATCGGCCGCGGATTTGTGGTAGCAAAATTTTAAAGGTCAAACCGAAGATAGAGGAAACAACTAACGATTAGAAGATAGATTAGAACAAATACAGAAATAAAACCATTACGAGATAAACAAAAAAGTGTTGCCACTTTTGTGAGCGTCGGCTAGATTAAGAGCACGTTTTTCACCCTCGGGAAATGTCCTACCTTCCCCTCAAAAGTATTCACGGAATTTTAGACTGATTTAAAGTCAAGAATTTTTGGAATTTTGGGTACCAAGAAGACTTGTGGCGGTTTAACCGGATGCATTCCACAAATTTTGAAAATGAAATTGGAATCAGCAAAAAATTCGGCACCAACTGTGCTACGTGCCCAAATTCGACTTCGACCATAAGGGGGTTATCAGTAAGGTCGCGCGTTATAGCATCTGCGCGCCTCGCAAGTTCCTATTAGTGCGCTGGGATGGTGAGCAGGGCAGGCAAAACCAACAAGGGCTAGACCAGCAAAATCGTCGCAATTAGGTTTGGAGCCAGCGAGCGTATGCAATCGAATTTGCGCATGCTTAATCGTTTTAAGGTGATTTTCCAAAAGCTGGACACTATCAGAGGAGCTGCGAGTTGAACAAAACTATAGCTTGCAATTGCATGACTTCATGCTCGCTTTCTTTCAGGAGGCTATGGTAACTTTTTATCTCCAGGCTTTCTTCAAGTTCCGATGAAACCTCGGAACGGTTGTAAAAGTAGAGGGCAACACATAGACCGTCCTAGCTCAATTCTGCGTCTTTGCTAGGGAGCACTTGAGCCCAAGAGGTCATTTTCCCTGTCTGTTGCTTATTACGCAACCCTGTAGAACCACTATACTCTCGAGTGGTACATCTATTCACCTTTAAAACGCTCTACTGTATCCGGCAAATCCACCAAAAATTTGGAGGCGGGCGAACACCATGGTTTTACAGGCGGAAATACACGTTTTGCAGCAAGCCCCCGGACCGCTGCCTTGGGCTGGGCAAATACGGCAAACCGGGAGGGTTCTATAAAAGACGATCGGCTTGTTACATTACCATCATCCTGAGCCCGCCCAGCTCTACCCCTCCAGCCATGAACACTGTGGTCGCGGTGTTGTTCGTCTTCGTTGGTGAGTAAAACTCGAAAAATTGCGTTCGAAACATGAATTTCTAGGTCTCGCCACCTCGTGCTCGGACTCGTCGTCTAACTGCGCCAACTGGAGCGCCAACGGCTTCTGCTCGTCCACCTTTTACACCACCGCACAGAAGACGTCGTACTGTGGAACGACATGTACGCTTAATTTCTATGGATTGAGTGGTTCTAATTTTAGGCGGACTCTGCAGCGGAGGCGGTAGCTCGAGTACGACGTGTTCGGATACGTCCGCTAAGTAAGGATTTGTGACGCTATCGCTCTCTCTTGCTCCCTCTCTCTTTCTCTCTCTCACTCTCTTCTTTCTCTCGCTCTCTCCTCACTGGCTTTCTCTCTCTCTTTCTCGCCCTCTCAATCTCCCCACACACTCTCTCCCTCTCCTCTCTCCCTCTCTCTCTCGCTCTCTCTCTCTCTCTCTCTCTCTCCCTCTCTCCCTCCCTCTCCCTCGCTCTCGCGCTCTCCACTATTTGGATTGCGTAACCCATTGGCCTTTTTCCAATTGCAAATAAGACCTAGCCACTGTTCTAAGCTTTCGTCATCCATTTAAAAATTTTCTAGCTGCGCCAACTGGAAGGCCAACGGCTTCTGCACAAGCACTTTCTACACCGATGCTCAGAAAAAGTCGTACTGCTGTTCCAGCTGTAAGTTTCATTGTGAGATTTGGTGCCAATCCTTAGTTATCAAAATTAAGCGCTTCTAACTCGGCAAAAATAGGTGGCAAAAACCCGTTTACCTCAGTTAAAACAGCATGGCGAGTTCGATAGGCATCCCGATCTCGAAATTTCAAAAGTTGTGTCCGAGCTGAGAGCTTCTCCTTGTGAACGGGGCTGATTACAGGGGATTATGCGGATTCATTCATCTAACAATCGAGTTTTTTTACAGGCAACCTCGGCGGAGGCTCCTCCTCGACTTGCGTGGACACCAACTCGAACTGCGCCACCTGGGCCGCCAACGGCTTCTGCACCAACAGCGCCTACACCGCCCAGCAGCGCTCTGATTATTGCGGCGGAACTTGTAAGAGCTGCACTTACTTGGAACTCTCTCTCTCTCTCTCACTCTCTCTTCCTCTCTATCTCACTCTCTCCCCTCAAAAACAACGAACATTTAGGCGGATGCGTAACGACGACAACGACAACGACCACAGCGGCCGGCACAACCACAACCACCGATGGTGCCACAACGACCACAGGGCCACACGACTACTGGAGCCGCTACCACCACCACGACCCCACCGGTGAATGGCTAAAGGGCACCCTTCAGCACTTCAGCCTCCAAAGATACATACTCACGCTGTTTATTGGAGTGCTTGTACTTGCCTGACCTTTTGTGCAATTGTGCTTCGGCTTCAATAAATTTCTGCATAGAAACATTGATTTGATTAATATATAAAAAAATAGTTCATGTATGTGTGTGGACACTTTGCATAAATGGCTCGAAAAAACCGGGTTACCAAGATATCGGGAAGGGGGATCAATTTTAGGACCCAGTCGAAAAGTATTTAGGGGTAGTCGAGGGCGTAGATTACTGCAAGCTTATCAGATTTTTAATAAAATATCGATTTATACCTTATTTTAGCTATTTTAAAACATCCTATCCTATAAGCGAGAAAAGTATGTTTGTTTTCTGTAATGACGAATTTCCGGTTGATTTTTGGCATGGAGGTGAAGAAACACATCCTCTTTATAGGCATTTTTTGTTTTTCGAAATTCCTTCATTTAGCGATTTTACAAGAAAAATAGTGTAAAACCCTTACCATAATGGCCAAAAAAAAGGTTTGTACAGAGGATATCTCGCGATCTAAATGGAATTGGGCGCTAATTTTTGGAGAGTAGATTGAAAATTGAATTCTCCCGATATATAATTTTGCGTTTTGTCAGATTTTGTAAAATAAAGTTTTTATGAACATTTTTCTAAAAAGTCCTTAATAAAGTGGGCCAAGAGCCGTGGTGTCCGGGCCATAACTCGAAGCTCAGATGGAATTTCGGGCCGAAATTTGGACCACTTATGTAATCGATGGTGGGGATCACGTGCTGCTTATTATCTTTGCAAATTTCAGCTGATTCAGGGTCGAAAACCGAATTTTGTAAAGTGACCAGTAGGCCCCCTCCCCGGGATCATTGGGTCGCCCTTTTCTTTGCCTTCACCGCCCGCCTTTCCCCAGAACAGAAGAGGGCTTTCCCGCTGCCGGTTCCCATCTGTCGCATAGTGTAGTGGATTTGCGTTCGGTCTACCACCCGCATGGTCATTAGTTCGGATCCTGGGAGAATCTAATTTTTTGCTTTTTGGTAGTTCGGTAACAAAACATATTTCTAGGCTCTCGGTGTGCGAGGTTTAAGCCTGGCTCTCTCTCGCTCTAGCGCCGCAGGCTAAAGAGAAGGTTATTGGCCCAGGCGTTTGCGCCGCAGGCTAATGATGGGTCTTTGATCTAGGCTCTTGCGCCGCAGGCCAAATCCGGGAGAAAAAGCAGTAACTAGCGCTGCAGGCAAAAAGGTTCTAGCGCGAGGTTTAGGCCTGGCTCTCGCCCTAGCGCCGCAGGCCAACGAAAAGGTCCTTGGCCCAGGCTCTGGCGCCGCAGGCCAAATAATGGCTCATTGACTCAGGTTCTTGCGCCGTAGGCTAAAAAAAAGTATTCCAACTCATCGTTCCTGGACGGGGTCCAGTGGAAAAGGGCCGCGAAGCGGGCTTTTTCCACTGGTATGGAAATATCCGCATTTGCATACGAGGCGCTAGGAGGCTCATTTCAAATTTTGTCGCGCCAGCGGCCGGTTGCTTTTACCGTTTTTGGGTTCACTCTCGCTCTTCGCTCGAATTATGCAAAGTGCCCAACTTTGAGAGTTCCGTGCGCGAAGGCCAGGGGTGAAAAGCCGCGTAGCGGCTTTTCAACCCTGGTTGATAATGAATTAAAATCTATCAGGTGCAAGCCTTGCATCAGCAAATTCAAGCATCATGGCTTTGGATTGTCCAGAGATTGACAAGTCGTCCAAGCCAAACTTTCACTATCTAACCCATTTCTTATCAACTTGCGAGCCTTTTCACGATCAGGTTCCAGAATTTCAGAAACTACTTTAAAATTCGTTTGTGATATTTTGTGTCCGCACCGCTGGGCATAGACGACATGAAGATCGATACGCCCTATAGATAATGGTCTGTCTGTGTCTGTGTCCGGAAAAAATCTAATTGAGCACTGTTAATCGACAAAACGAGCTGTTCATTCATACGATCCAGTTAAAAATATGTTATTGAAAGTAGTAGCATAGTAAAAAAATGTATGCACACAAGCATAGACATACAAATACAGAGAAAACAACACAAAAGTCCTACCATCTATGCAGTTCGGACTGTACGAAGGTCGGTCGGTCGCTGTTCGGGCTTGCTGCCAGAGAAAATCGGCTGTGTGAGCAGCTCAAGCTCAGCCGCGACACGCAGCGCGACATGCACCGGGCGTTGCGTATCGCGAATGTGGCCAGCTTTCAACAAATTTCATGGCCAAGCAAATCAGTTGTCATATGCCTACAAATTTACATGCCTGTTTTTATCAAAACATTGTAGTCTTTCGCATCTTTATTTACCGCGAAGAAAAGCAAGAAATCCAAGGCTAATTCTAAAGATTAAAATATCTATGAATTTTAGATACGTACCATTAATCATACCATCGACACAGAAAAAGTTGATGTGCAGCTAGGCAATCTGTCGGCGAAAGTGGGCAAAGCTGAAACTGGCAAACTCGGAAAATAGTTATTACAACATTCCGTCTTCAGCCTGGACTATTCGAATCGTGAAAAGCGGCAACAGCAACAGGCAATGGCAAGCTGATAAATCCTAGAACTCGAAAAATAGTCATTCGATGGCTCGAAACGTCTTACAACTAAATTCATGTATCTGGATCCTGAACGGGCAACAGGCCCTGACCTTGCCTCAGCCACCGACGTAGACCAAGTAGGGCTCGGACGAAAATGAGGAGCTGAAAATCTAACTGATGCTTCTGGGCGAAAACTCGGGAAGAAGATTTAACGGAACCTACGACAAAGGGTACCGTCTCATCAAATACGGTAGCGCATACGTAGAGCATCAGATAGGCAAAAATCTTGCCAATAACGGAAATACCTGAAAATTCTGGGTAAAGTTTGGTTCGTAATTTGCTAAATGCTTGGTCCGTTTTTAAGAGGAATTTTCTAAGAACTGGCTATTCTATTCTAACAAAAATTCCGACTACAACGAATTGCACCTGGGTTGGGCTTTTCGGTCTTTTTTTATGTACAGGCAACAGCCCAAAATCTCAGCCTCCGACGTAAAAGCAAAGTTTCTAGACAGACCGGAATAGTTGAATAGGATAAATTCTCATCAGGCTTGGCTTCTGCGTGGTCGATGGGATACATTGAGCAAAAGCGCTAACTTGGATCTGGCTCTGATACATCCATCCCTATTGGCCCACAGCGACGCGGGCTGAACAACCGAAAATACCGCCCCTAAAGCGATTTTTAGCCAGAAACCGAAAGCCCAAATTTGTTCAGCCACCAAAAGGCGCCTCTTTCCGCATGATTGTCAGTTAATGTCATCTCCAGCCAAGTACCATCACCTTCCATCGCGAAGTGAGTTCAAAACGAAGTAAAGTTGCTGGAAGTTTACTCCGCTTCCGAATTTCCGAAAAAATTCTACGTGAACGCCTAGCTATTTAAAAGGAAACAGACAACAAACTTTCCAAGAATTTCAAAATTTTGGAACGTTTCCCTCGCTGTGCCTGGTCAAGTTATTAGAAGTTAATAGACAATCGTCGTCCTGACATTGATGCTTTAGAAAAAAATAGAATCGATATCCGAACATGGCAGTCAACTGGAAATGTTTGAACAGCAGAACACGGGCAGTATACCTCACTAGGCTCTGGCGAAGCTATGCAGGCTTTCGGAAGGCTGATTTTTCGTTTATTTATTTTGCACTGAACGCGATGTCTGATACCTCATTGCCCTACGCTGTAGCATTTATTTACACTTAAATAAATGTAAAATAAATGTGCTGCTAAAGCATTTATTAATTATTACAATTGTGAAGCGGGTCGTTCACAATTTCGATTTTGTCGGCACCGATCCAGCTGATTCAGCAAAGTCCGCACGTCTTCTTACACTTGATGGGCTAAAATGGATATGTTTTTGAGAATCAAAATTCTTTGGGGTCGCTTAGAGAAACACAGCATAAAAAACAGACCATGATCAGGCTATAGTTTGCGTTTTTGCAGAGTCCCTTATTTGTGGCGCAGGTGGCCAAGACATCGGCACATCCGGACACGGTGGTGGCGGCGTTAGCTCCTGTAATGTGAGGTTATCAGAAACGTGTCTCAAAATCTCAAAATCTCAGAGGGCTTCAGAAAGGCAACCCGGCGTCCGTTGGCTAACAAACCGACGGGGCGCTACTATAGACGCTTTCCATGGCGCAAGCGCGCCCAAAACCGCGACTAGGTTTCAAGAAAAACGATAACTTTTTATTTGGCGTGATTTTAAGCCAAATATTTCCGAGCATATAGTTTTTGCTCATCCCGTTCGATGGTAAAAATTTGAACCAGAATGCGTAATAGGCTGCCAAAAGCAGAGAGGTCCGGGTTTTGGGTCTGATCGACCTCGAGTCCGATGCCTGCGTCACCCCTTTGCGCTTTTACCGATTATGCCTTTATGGAGCTATTTAAAACTTTTAATCAATGATAGGAGAGGAGATAAAGAGAAGGTTAGTCCTGTAAGCATCCAGCCAGTCCCAGGTTTTTCCAAGATCTTACCTATCGGGCGGTTTCCACACTGCTTGCACGTCACCGGGCATTGTGTGGCCATCAAGGACCTAAACGTTTTTATGCATTACCATAAACATAAGCGGCTTCAGATGGCTTGAGCAAAATCCCCTAGTTGTCAAATCTTCGTCAAGGACCTTGCAAAAATGTACCTGTACTCGGCAAGGTTGCTGGTGCAAAGCGCGGATTGGCTGGTGCAGTAGGTGGCCTGATCTTGGCAGAGGCCCTAGAAATAGCGCATTCAAGAACGTAACTTTGGAGTAGTGTTGTCCGGTGAGATTAACAGCTTAGGGAACCCTACCAAGGTTGTTGTCGCCTTGGTGGTAGGTTTGGCCGTCGTAGGCTTGGCGGTGGTTTCCGGCATCGGACCTAAAGCATTTTTAGTGATTTTTTTTGGGCTTTTCCCCAATTTTTTTGTTGGAAAACCTACAGCAATAAAGCGACCCATCCTCCACAGTCTCACAGCCCAGCGATGGATCCTGGAGACATTTTTGGACGCGGTGTCGCACACTGAAAGGTATGGCACGATCGAAAGGGCCGATTTGGAATAGTTGTCGTCATGAGTATGGCGAAACTAGACACTGAAAAACCTACAGACAAGCCCGGGGAATCCGGAGGTCGGGCATGTTTGCGCGAGAACGAATTCGACGTGGATCGCCAACACGTACGCGACAGCGATTGCGATAAAGGTTCGGAGGTGACTGAAAATGTAGTGAATGTTGCGGATTGAGAAGTATCCATGTTTGTCTTAGGAAACGTCGAATTGCGTATTTTGAGTAACTTCCTGACTCACAGACAAATTGGTTAAAGTTCATTACGCTCATCACGTCAAATCGTTTTCGCCACTAGTTTTTAACCGATCAACTAGCAGCAAAAGGTTGCTAGAGTGTAAGGTTCTAAAATACGTAGTGAGTGTCACAAGAATCGGAAGCATCGGTCACGTTACAGGAAAAAAACATACGGAACTGATTGTGAAAAGAGAAATACGCTAACTCAGGCTGGCAGATGTTACGCGGTTGAAATGTTTTCATAATAAGCCTAATACTGCCAAATACCGCGCATTTTTACTGCATAAAAGTCAGAAAAATCAAATCATTTGAAATCGTTCATGATTTTTGATACTCCAAAACCAACCTCATGGCGTAGGAGGCCCGTTCGAAATCCAACGCATCAAATATCGCTTTCCCCGGTCGGCGTGGCTTATATTGAAACTGCAGGCAACTTTTTCGCGCCGACAACCAGTTGGCAACGTGCGGAAGGCCGATATTTATGGAACACGCTGTATTTAGGCAGCCGACACGACTGGACGGGGGGCCAGGGGGCCTTGTGGCCCGACATGGTTTGTGAACAGTAATGAGGGCTGAACATTGACACATTCGACTTCGATTTTGTCTAGCTCCGGGCGAGGGGACGCTTGCAGAAACTACAAGCCACTTCTGGGTTCAATCGTTTTAAAAGGATGGGCAAAGCTTTTCAAAAAAAAACCGGCGAGCTTCGAACCCCTGAATACAGATTTTCACGCATATGTCCCCAATGAGAGAGATACAGGGGTGAAAAAGAGCGTGCGGCGCGCCGCGTGCTGCGAGCGGCGAAATCCATAAGGAATCCAGAGCGAAGACAATCTATGGTAATGTTTTACCCATAGCTTGAAGACAGCATTTCTTGCATCTTTTTTTTTTGCTCGTACCGCCAGGTATAACTTTCTCGACTGACTTGCCAGGCCGCATTGCGATAAAATTTTGACAATAAGTGTTTTGAAACTTTTGAAGCTATTTTTTGTTGTATACGTTGGCTCCGCTACGCTTGCTGTATTTCTTAGATTTGTTCGATGATTTCGGGATTTTAATCCGAACCCTAACTTTTGCTGTTTTTGGATGTGGAAAATTCTGGTCCATGTATGTTACTGTCTGGTTGAAGCCATTCAGGTGCAATTCGTTTACAAAACATTGAATGAAAGGCCGAAAGTTTATTCCGGAATTGTGGCCTATTCGGCAATGAGATCCGGAGATGTGGCGCAAAGCGCTCAGCAGAGATTGCACGACTTCTTACACGTCTGCACCTGACTGGCGTAGAAGGAGCTCGTGCAGAAACCGTTCTTCGCCCAGGTTGGGCAGCTGAAGAACCCAGAGTATTACTTATGTAATTTCTATCAATAATAAGGAAAAGTATTAAGGAAAAGTATCGATGTAACGTTGCTACCCTTGGTAGAGCAAAACTTACTTGGCGCTATCGTCGCTGCATCCGGTGACAACACCGCCGCCACCACCGCCTCCAGCGCAAGCCGGCTGCAGGTTGCAGGACTTGGCGCAGTACTGTCCCTTTTGAAGCGTCGTGTAGACGTTGCTGTTGCAGAAGCCGTTCTTCGTCCAGGTCGCGCAGCTGGAAAGTGGTCAAAATAGAAAGTTTTTGCTTACTTAGTGTTAGAATCCACACAGCTTCCGGTGTACTCGCTGGACGCGGTGGTCGATCCGGTGACGGCCGTGCTGCCCGTCGCCTCGGAGGAGGCAGCGGTGGTCAACATTGTCGTCGTGGGCGGCTATAACCATGAGTTGAGCCAAATTTTTGGTTTTGTTTGTTCTGGATGGCCAAGAATTTGTAATGCCGTTTCTCTGCTTCTTTGAGTATGATACTAGTATTCCAGTATCCGAGTATTATAGATAACTCTCGGGTTTTACTATTTTTTCATACCGCGTAGCAACCATCGTCGGTTCCGTCGTTGAAGCACTTCTCATCGGCTGTGGTGCAGTTTGCCGGATCGGTGGTTTTGATCGGGGCCGCTGAAAATTTTTGAAGTGTGACAGGCCCAATTATGTGTGCCCAACGGTCTTGCGATTTATGCAACTAGACCTTCTGCCTGTCGGAAAACTTCGTGTTTACTGGACACAAAATCGCTCGCGACTTACTTTGGCTCTTTACGAGGCCGGCCGCAGTGTCCAGCGCCGCGCACTTCACGGCCTAAAAATATGGGTGGTTTTGAATGTCGCACTGAGGTATTCCCTTAGAATCAAAATCATAAGTCTTTTTTCGACTTGAAGTTCTTTTTTTCTTGAAATTACCTTATAGCAATCGTCGTTCGTTCCGTCGCTATAGCAAAATTCGCCCGTCCCGCAGGCTTTTGGGGTACCGGTGGGCGTAGCTGAAATTGTTAGGTCGAAAAGTTGCTGCAAGTGCTATGATTCGGGTGGCGAAGGAATTCTTACTTGCTGTACGGGTACGGCTCGGATCGGCCGAATCGGATAGTAGAGGGCATTCGGCTGCTGTCACCTAATCAGAAAAATTGTTGTTAATCGTTGTACAAGTGCAACGGTTTTAGCTAAACCCATTCAGGGACTTCTGCGTCGTTATCACCTGGTGGATGGCGGCGAAACCGCACACGGCGATGAAGAGGAGGGCTCGTTGCATTTTGCTGCTGCTGGGCTAATGTGCCGAATTGAATACTGTTTCCAGGTTACCGTGCCCTTTTATACAGAAAATCCTGCGCCTCCCGGAACAGCTGAGACGACGCACGAACGGCGAAAAACGGCCAAAATCCCTGCGGATCGGCACCGTCCCAGCCTGGCGCTGCTGTGTCAATTTTCGAGCTCCAGTTTCCAGCGTACCATCCGAATTCGCACCCCTCATCCCCGTTGTTGGAATGTCAAAAAACTGCGGCGCGCCGGATTTTCGCGGCTCTTTTTGCGCCAAGGCTCATTGTGAATTGTGGTACGATTTTTTAGTTTAATGAATGGTCTTTGTCTCTAGCCATTTGCTACAATCCGTACTTTGAGATGCTGGTTTTCCAGGATATTCCTGTTTTCCGTATATACGGAGTCTGCCTCCGTATTCCGAGCGAAAAATGACAGAAACGAGATGACGAGAGCGAAACAAGAAACACTGCCAAATTGTTGGGAGCTAGGTGATTAGTTGGCTTTTAGCGTAGGGATTAGTTTGATCAGTTAGCGCCGGTTCTCTTTTGGTTAGCCGGCAAAAACAGGTTTTCTTCATACAAATTCTGATATTCGAAAATATATTTTTTTTGTCGAATTTGTAATTTGTGTCGGTAAAAAAATAGCGAAACGTTGTATTTCACCAGGTCACAATTTCCGCAAACAGGCTCTGATAATTTTGTGAGGCCTCTCCAGCTTTTGTGCATCTTCGGTGGTGCCTTGCAGATCTAATCAAATTTTATGATACCTTCAGTCGACTTGTTTACGTATATTTTCCTCGCTGCTCAAAGCCCACGTATCATTTGGTGCAGATCACCTTCCGGCGAAAAGCCCGTTTTTTGATTCACAAAAATTCCGCGCGAGAAGCGCGCGCCCCAGGTGTGTAAACCGTTTCGGAATTCCGTTCGCCCATCCGACTGCCGCTGTTGCTCCACATTTCCCCATGACTATATTTCAGACTTGGTTGGTATACGGTAGGGTCCAAGTGACAAAGAAAAGTTATGCAAATGCCCATTTGTTCGTGGTGGAAATGTCATTGCTTTCTTGTTTTCCCTTTGTTCCACACCTTTATTAAATTAGCTACATAATTTTTTAGAAGAAATGAATGGCTACGGCTACCCAGCCTTGTCGGTGCCACACGCTGCCACATTTTGGATTGACGAAACTCAATTCTATTGGAAGCCCCTCCAGCCGATCTGCGAAATTCAAGAACCTTGCCCATGGGTCTGCCGTTTGATAATGAAAAACCGCCGCTTGAAAAGCCGCGAATCGGTTTTTCAACCTTCGTCCAACTACTAATTTAGATCTGGTGTCCCAGGTCTCAGCGAAGCTTTGGCAGAATGGTTCTCCCACGACCCATCCGCCGACGAGACACAAATGATAAAAGCAGCGCCAGATGACTTGCAACCAACTTCTTCACCAAGTGCAGGACAGCCGCTTTCCGGCCAGGTTGGAACGACCTTGTTGCTATGACACATCGGGCTTCGACTGCATTCGTAAAATAACGTAGTCGATTTTCAGTACGGAAACTGCCTTGTTTGTGGGCTTGAGGCCAACGGAATACACTACGGACGTAGGACCTGCGAGGGCTGCAAAAGCTTCTTCAAGGTAACCTCGCCTATTTTTCTCTTTTTCACCTCTAGTAGTGCTTCCTGCAACTGTATCGCTGTTTGTATTTTAGCGCGCCGTGCAGACCCAGACATGCGATCGATTTAAGTGCAGGGAGGCCGCGAAATGTTCCGTAATCAGCAGGTTGAATTTTATAAAGCTTCAAAAAGCCACGATCTGCAGCCAGCGATCCTACTGCAGACGATGCCGATGGGACAAATGCGTTTCTGCTGGGCTTCAAATAGAGAGTAAGAAAATTTGCTTGTTTCGACGTGGCCAAGGTGGTGAAGAAAACCGAGAAAATGAACAGTTCGGCTTTTTGCGTGGCCATTTCGATCAATTATCAGGTGTACGAAGAGGGACGATGGCAGGTCGCGCGGGTCGTCCGAGACGAAAAACGTCGTAAACACGGTGCACCCGCGATAAAGTATGTTTCAATGCCCCAGCGACCTGAAGCTATAATTTTTTGCGGTTACGCAACAGAGACAGAAAGATTTCAAGCCAGATACAGGGTGTCCCATCAAAAAAAGAACCCCCTCTAGCGGCGCGCATTCATCGCCGATTGGCACGATTTAGGTATCTATCGAAGGCTCTGGAAAAGGCGAGAAAACAAGGAAGGTTATTTTCTCATTATATATTTTTAGTAGCGCATTTTACGTCCAAAAACCACAAAAACTGCTGATTTATGCAAGATCTGCATGCTAATTGCGAATTCCCCTAAAAAATATACTTGTTTTTTTCGAAAAACGTTGAATATCGAAAGAATAAGGTTAGACAACGCGGCAACACGCGGGTTCAAGTGGGCTGCTACCGTAAACCTTCACCAATCAGCACCGGTGTGCCGTGGTGAATTTGCCAAACCGCAGCCGCGATGTTTGGATAGATGGCACCGCGTGGCAAGCGATTTACGAAAACGAGATCAGCAAGCGTTCACAAAATTTCGCTTCTAACGCTGTGATTGTCGCACTGTTTTTTCAAAAAGTAGAGTTTTTAAAGCATTTCTTTATGCGCGGGGCGTTTCTTTTTGAGGGTTCGACATTCTAATGGATGCCAAAAATTGTCTTAATTATTATCTTAATTTATTAACAATGGTTTCTTGCTTCTGTCATTCAACGTAATCGTAGTACATAGATACGGTAAGGCGGGCTGGGTCGATGTAACCGTCAGGAATGCAAAATCGGCCGTGCTGTCTGTTCGGTTTTTTCGTTGTCCCCTCCTCACAATGCGTCCTTGGGGGGCAAGCATTCGTTACAGGATCGGCTGCTGAAAAATTTGATGTAAAAAGTCGTGATCTGGATACAGCGAAAACACCAAGATATTCCTACCGGCGATCACCGACATAGGCATTATTTCCCAGGTGGTACGTGGACAGTTTAAGGCAGCAACCTGGAAAATGGAACCAAATTTCAATAATATTATAATAAAAATATTTTTATATATGATTATTGTGGGCTATGCGAATAATCTCCTAGGATATTTTTCGGCCCTCTATCGAATGTAATTTTCAAAATCCGCAGATATATGTAAAACGCCCAAAATATCTTCCCTGTTATCCTATGTGCTGTCCAGAATTTTCAACGATAGTTTTTATGCTATAAAATATTTATATTAAATTTTAACGTGCAACAAAAAATGATGTATTACTCTTATGCCGACAAAAACTGGATTTGCCATTCTATCGAAATTGGTATCATAATGTCGAAATTTCATAATGTCGAAATGTCATAATGTCGAAATTCAGAATGTCGAAATTTACATAGGCTAATATTACCGGTGAAACCACCAAATCCTGGCCATTTTTTTGCTTAGAATTCGGGGACTTTACCGGGAATTTTAGCTTCTGTAAATTTCGACATTCTGAAATTTCGACATTATGAATTTCGACATTATGAGTTTCGACATTATGAATTTCGACATTCTGAAAATAAGCCATTCTATCGATTCGCCTTTTTAAAATATCGAAAATTTCGAAAATTTGGTTCCACGGCTATCCGAGAGCTTTCGATAGGTACCTAAATCGTAAAAATCGTATAAATCTACCGCCGGTTAGGGGGGGGGGCTTTTTTTGGGACACCCTGTATACTGCCCATGGCTTTTGATTAATTTTTCTTGATTCAATAAACAATTCCTTCATTTTTTTTGGGCTTAAATTAATTCCCTTAGTATATTTTTCGACGCTCTATCGAATGGCACTCGTAAACCCCACAGATTAAAATTTTTATCAGAATGCTTGCCCCGTTATTTGACCCCTTTACCCTAAGAAGACACCGGACTTGTGGTGTAGTACTAAAATGGATTTTATGCGAAAGCACCTACCGGGTAGCAGGCATCGAAGGTACCATCGTTCAAGCAGACTTCGCCGCTGGGACAGGTGGGTGGGTTTGTGTTCGTGTCCGGTGAGGCTAAAAAAAGTTTTTACGCCGATCGTCTTCCAAATCTTCTGGTAATCTACTGAAAATCCGAAGACCACTAGAAAACCAGTGTTTGTAAGATTTTGAGAAAAAGGCAAAGACCCACATGTTGTCCTGGTCCGCGTCGGATTCGCCGAAGCGCTGAGAAGTGGGCACACCGTGGCCGAAACCTGAAAACCTAATTCAAGCCCCTTCCAACTTAAAAAAATCTGTTTATGTTACGCCTAGGGTACAATTACCGAGGATACCCCGGAATTATCAGCCTGGATATCCCGACCGACCTGATAGATGATGGTGAACAAGCCGACTAGCACAAAGAGTAGCTTCATCTTGACGAACTGATCAAGTTGACGAAGTTGATGTCGAACCCCAGATTGACACTTTTTATGTCGGTATTCCGACCCGTCGATCTGCTGTCCAAATACCGATCGACGCCCACGGGGTGGTACTCGACCAAAAAAAGGTGCGAATTTGAAGGTCAACGCGGGTGAGGAATTTGAAGCCGGGCGGACGTTTCAAATGTCAGTGAGCAGCGGTGGCGGGGTGGAATTTTGTTTTGCGCAATTCGTAAAGTTCAAATATCCGGTCGGAATCACCGTCCGGTCAAGCCGAAATGAATTTGATATTGTTTTTGGCTTACACTTAAATGGCACGCTCAACTTGGGTGCCCTTGGCTGTTTAGAAAAACTGAAAATGTTAGTGATTGTTTTGCCTAGGCATCGCCGGAAGCTACTTGCGTATCAAAAAGTGGAGACACTTGGTTTTTGGCGTCGGATTTTTGTGACTAGCTATGCGTAGACAACTTGGTGCCATTGAAAGACGCATCTTTCAGCATAGCCGAAATTTTTCTCTGATGGATATGCAAAATGCCATTGAAAACTAGTAATCAAGCCGAAAAATTTTTTATCAGGTTTACGCGCTTAGAAATCGTCATAACTACAATATTTTTCTCCTGACATGCTGATTTAAATGATTTTGGAAGACAAATACCGTGTATTTGCAAGCTTAAAGTACATGTAATGTGGCTGCAAATTGTGGTGTGGCTGCAAATTGTACATCTAATGTGGCTATATCATTTTGATACCTGTATTTGTGGCTCTATTTATTCGTTTTAATCATAAAAAGCTTAATATCCATTCTTAAGAACTTTCGGGTAAACAAAAAGATGCATCTTTTCAAGAGCTGCTACATTTCTATGCTTAGTTATGCATGAAAATACGGCTGGCGAGGATGAAAATCAAAAACCGAGTCAAAAACTTTTTTAAGATTCTTTTTTTGCAAAGAATCGGTTACCCGATACCTTTCGTAATCGTAACACTTACGTTTTTTGGCCAGCTGGTCAAAAAATCAATCCGCGCACACGCGAGTTTTGCCTTCCGAGGCTCTTGAGGTTGCAAAATATTTATTAACAGTTATCTGTCGTTTGTTCGGATTCATTAAACGAAGTACCAAGGCACCGTAAGACGGTTCGGGTCGACGTATCCGTTGCCGATGCAGAAACGGCCCTGCTGTCCATTTGTAGTTCTTCCCTCCTCACAGTGGGTATTCTGCGGGCAAGCGCCAGTTGAAGGATTGGCTTCTAAAAAAGGTATTGAAATTGGTACTACAAGAATCAAAAAAGCTCCAAAATCCTAGATTCTCACCGGCGATGACGGAAGCGGGGGTCATCGGCCAGAAAACACGGACGCAGTCCCTGGACGGGGCCTAAAATGGAAAAATTGCTTCGAACTATGGTATTAGGGAAAAGTGGGAAACCAAGAATTAACCTAATCGAAAACATACCTGGGTATGCGGCCGATCGGTTGTGGTGTAGTACTAAAATTGATTTTATAAGCAAGTATTCGAGATATGTATTACAAAAATGTCCTGCTATGTCAAAACCGCAAGCACAATACCGTATAGCAGCCATCCACGGTCCCGTCGTTGTAGCACGTCTCTTCGCTGTTGGCACAATATGCGGGATCGGTGGTGGTGACGGGTGAATCTGTAATATAGCTTGCACGGTCGTGATCAAGGAACTTACTAGCTGTCCTCACCACCCACCAGTCGTACGGCAGCCTGGGGCAGTGCATGGCCTGACAATTTTGCGTTATAGATAGGCAACGAAAAATGTAAAGCCATAGGGCATATATTTTCTCGCCTGGCAAAAACTACCTACCACGTAGCAGTTGTCGTTGGTGCCGTCGTTGTAGCAGAATTCGCCGCTGGGGCAACGTGGCGGGCTCGAGTTCGTGTCTGGTGTAGCTGCAAAAGGTTATGTAGGGCCATCGTAGAAAGGTCAGATATCGATTAAGAAGTTTATTAATTCAGAGCTGTCTGGACTAAAATTGAAAAGTGAAATGGGCCTACATGTGGTCCGGGTCCGGGTCGGATCCGCTGAACCACTAAGCAGCTGACAAGAAGCTGTGGCCGAAACCTGAAAAATTTAAGTGTAAAAATTGTAAACTAAAAATTCTAAAAGTCTAAATTTTGAAAAAAACAAACATTGGGTTTAAAGCTTAAAGTTACGCTCGGAGACGCAGGATCTATTTAATTTTTCATTGCTTAAAATGACCTGGTGGGTGAAGGCGATCAGCCCGAAGAGCGCGAAGAGCAGCTTCATCTTGATGAACTGGCCAAGCTGGCGAAGTTGATACCTCGACCCCAGATCCACACCTTTTATGCCGACGTTCCGATCGGTCGATCTGCTGAACAAATAGGCATCGACACCCACGGGGTGGCACTCGACTAAAAAAGGTGCGAATTTGAAGGGAGGCGGGTGAGGAATTTGAAGTACGCCGAGGGCTTAAATGTCAGTGTTTAGTATCGGGGGGTTTGGAATTTTGTTATTGAAATTCACCATCGGGATAAAAAGCGGCTTTATCGGAATGTGGAGACCGAGCTGGCAATGCTGATCAGTTCCGCCCCCAGCCCTGCATCTTTAATGCGGGCCAGTTGATCGGCTGCTCAAATAGCGAATCGACAGCCGGGGCTTGACACCCGGCGGAAACATTAGCGATTTTAAAGGTCAACGTGACGTAAAAATTCAAACGTGGGGAATTTCCACTCTCTCCGTTACTACCTTAACATTACTTTGGTTGCGTTAGGGCGTCCTATAGAACATGGGGCGACATCCGCCTGTTTTTTTTCCCGTTTCTTGTGACTTGATCTGGATCTTACCTGTGATATTTCACTTGGCCTTGCCCCACTGGAGACATAGAAACAGTCACTTGACGCGTGACACTGATAGTGATGTCTTTCCAAGACCTGATCATTACGAACACCTACGTGGAGTGCCAATGCACACTGATACTTTGCCAATCCAAATGTGCTCGTTTTGGCTGTTCCTTTAAACTGTTAGAAAAACCGACTTCTGCCTTTTCAGGGGTTCCTTCCAAATAAGTTAACACGATGGCAAGATCATTCCATTTCTTCAAAAGCCTTATACATCTGAATTTTTTAACATGAAGGAGCGGCTGATGAAAAGCGGACTTTTCCGGCTTCGTAAGGGCCCGGCGATGCCAAATAGCTTTTTGCAAAAGTAGGACTGCAGCATGTTTATTAATAAATTCAGTGCACTTTTCGAGTTGATTATACGAAGTACCAAGGCACTGTCAAGCGGTTCGGGTCGATGTATCCATTTCCGATGCAGAAAAGGCCTTGCTGCCCGTCTGTGGTTCTTCCCTCCTCACAGTGAGTATGTTCCGGACAAGCACCAGTTAGGGGATCGGCTTCTAAAAAAAATGTATTGGAATCGGTAATACAAGACCCCAAAAATCTCCCCAAAATCCCAAATTCTTACCGGCGATGACGGAAGCGGGGGTCATTGGCCAGAAGACACGGACACAATCTGGTGGGGGTTTTTAACATATATGGGCCAAAAAATTTTGGCGACTATCAAAACTCGCAAAATCTGTGCCGCAGGCGAAATTTTTGAAAAAATTTGGTCCATGACAGTAAAAACAGTCTTAAAAACGGCTATAAAAAGCGCCGCAGGCAAAAAACGTTCACGGAAAAAATCATAAGGGTTCCCCTAATGAACTTTTCGGCCTTCGGCCGATTTTGGGGGAGGGGGGAGCAACCCCCCTCCTACGGGCCGGCATATACAATAAAACGAACGTAAAATAAGGTGGTGTTGCAAAACTTACTTGGGTATACGGCCGATTGGTGCTAGTTTGGTACGAATACTAAAAAAAAATATATATGAGATGACCATGCTTGCCTTTTGAGCAGTCTTCACTTCTGAGAAGTTTTACTAACTTCTATGGTTTTTAGATACTGAAACGTTAAAAGGCTGCTGCACTCCTTTGAGTAGGGTTAAAAAAGTGGCAAAAAATTGACTTAATGCCCGAAACCCGAAACTCTGCAAGTTGAGGCGCACCTGCACTCCACGATGGGGAGCGCGACTCCCGGGGAATTTTGAAATTCACGGTGGTTACCTCCAAAATAATGTTTTCGCCTCATCCTGGACATATACAGGGTGTACCAGTAAAAAAAATCCCCTCTAAATCGACGCAGAAGTATCGGATCGGAATTGTAGTCACACCATACGACAGCCTTTGAAACGACACGGTGGCATAAGTTTTTATACAGAAGTTTTGTTTAAATGCGCTATTTTACAAGCTATTTTGTAAAATTTTGCTTTTTTGGAGGCTACGTACGAGCTAATTTGCCATAATTTCTCCAAGCAAAATGACCGGAAGCCGCTATTAATTAGCTGTGGAGACCCTTCCTTAATGTTTTAAATGCGTTGTAAAATGGCTGGTTTGAATAAAAACATGGTTATGCAGCTTGTTGCAAACTTGCGATTTCAAGGACCTTCGAATGGTATAACTATCATTACGATCCGATACTTCTGCGTCGAGCTCGGGGGAATTTTATTGGGACACCCTGAAGTAGTGATCTCAGACATTTGAAAATTACAGAATTTCCGGCAGAGCCAGACGGGTTTGCGCAGGTCTGGGTTTGCCAAAAGATGCGCATATGCCGCTAATCACGATACCTTGTAGCAATTATCCGAGGTGCCGTCATTGACGCATATCTCATCGTCGTTATGACATAATGGGGGATCCGTCCTGCCACCGGGCAAATCTATAAACACGTCGTCGCAGTGCGATTAAAGCGCGCTTTCAGGGGGTTGAAAAGGTGCACCCAATTACGTGACACGACAGAGATGCAGATTTCAATAGGTGTATATGCCCGACTCCATGTGAACTTACTGGATGTCTTTGTCAACCATACGTCGGGCGGCGGGCTCTGGCAGGGGGCCGGCTGTAAATTTGGCGTGGGTGAAAGATGAGCAACAGTCAAATGTCATTTTATACGTTTCGTTTTTGCCATGCGATTTACAGGATTTCCCAACAAAAGACCCCTCGGCATTTCGTCGTATTACATCCCGATCGGTCCCAAGATTGGACGAGGGACCTATCAGACCCTATATGACCATAATCCTGAGTCATAACCCGATCGCTCAGATAGTTCTCGGGTTATAGCAAAAATCCTGTTTTTTCCGCGATTGTCAACAGTTTTCTTATCTATTTCTCGGAATCCCTGCTTTTGCTGATTATAGGGGGTGAATTTGGGTTAAAAAAATTGTTGAACCAACGGTTATTATACTAAGTTTGGTTAGGAAAAGATTCATAGGGATAAAGAAGGCTTGCCGCATCATTTTCACTTAACATTTGTAGGGTCGATTTCCACGGAAACCCCCCGAAAAATAAACTAGGTAACTATAAATCAGGATTGTGGTCATTTAAGGTCGGATACACCTCCAGTCCAATTTTGGGACCAATTGGATGTAATACTACGAAATGCCGAGGTGGTAGTTTTTTGGGACACCTTGTATTCTGTCAGTTTTCATGAACTTTACCAACCTCGTAGCAGCCGAAGACGGAGGTCTCGAGGGTACCATAATCGTAACAGAATTGCCCATTTGGGCAAGTCGGTGGGTCAAAGTTGGTGTCCGGCACGGCTAAAAAAACAGGGATCTCGGTAGCAAGTATCCATTTAAAGGTATTTCTATCGCCCCTGGAGCCCTTGAAATTCTTAACTTTGCATACGCCGCCCAAATTGCGATGAAAAATAATTAAAAGCGCTCCCTCTTTGCCATTATATGGCCCCTTCCTTCCTAACAAAGAACCGGCCCGAGTTCCCAATAAAAACTGAATTTTAATATCGAAAACAACATATTTTTTGCAAGCTGATATGCGTGCAGTAATCCCCGAGCCGTTACTGACCTAATGACGTATCAAATATACATGTAACGATTCCCCTTCATGAAATACTAGTGGAACAAACAGACGGAAGTTGCATGCAAAGTGTCACACGCGGACTATTTTTTTATATATGGTAAGATAGGCTATCTTTGATGGAGACTTGGCAAAAGCCGTAAGCCCCGCCTGGAAGATCGACCCACCCGTTGTCCTGTTCCGGTTTGGAGCCCACGAAGAGCGGAGCAGCTGGCAAGCCATGGCTGATACCTGAACAACAAAAGTAATATAAGGAAAGGGTGCGGGCGCCCTCGTCTCTGGTAGCCCTCGCTGACCCGAGTACGCTGCAATACAGCTGCGGGGGAAAGAAAGCGCGCTCACTGACCAGGCAGCCGCACGAATTTCCCCTTTGCCCAGAGAGAGCGAAAGGGGTAGATATCCGAACAACAGAACCGTCAAAAGGTTGCGGTCAGAAAAACAAGCGCTTGGACAAAGTCTTCAAAGTCACTCCTTTGAATTTTTAATCATCGAGATCAACCTGGTGGATGGCGATCAGCCCGAATAGCGCGATGAGCAGTTGCATCTTGATGGACTGGTCAAACTGGCGAAGTTGATGCTTCGACCCCCCTTCCACACCTTTTATGCCGATATTCCGGCCCGTCGTTCCGCTGAACAAATATGTGTTGACGCCCACGGGGTGGCACTTGCTTAAAAAGAGAAGCAAATCTGAAGGTCGATGCGGGCAAGGAATTTGAAGAACGCCGGCGGCTTAAATGTCACTATTCCGCGTTGGCGACGTGGAATTTTGTTGTTTTCATTCATCGGATTAATACGCCGCCCCATTCCAGATTGTCTGTTTCTTGTATTTTTGCTTTTCTACATTTTATTCTAATTACATTTGGATTTACTGAACACGAATTGTAGTTAGAAAGACATTTCTTCGAAATGCTAAGATGATTTGTCAATTTTTCAGGGTCTACGGTGTTTGGCGTAGGCTTAGCCTTACAAGGAGTGCTTTTCTGAGTCATCGACAAAACCTTACGAGACCTAGCCCATGCGATAGAGAATTTGATTCTGGATCAGACCCCGTTGGCCTTTTTTGCGGAATCGCTGTCCCTGATTTTTTAAAATTAAAAAACTGGTGGTTGTCTCTTACCATGAGTGCCCTTCGAGCGAAAAGCGAGGCTTTCGAGTGCAATTTTAACATTTTATAAAATCAGGAAAAATGCCAAAAAAGGACAACTGCATATTGTTCAGAATCGAATTCTCTATCGAATGAGCTAGGTCTTGTAAGGTTTTGCCGATGACTCAAAAAAGCACTCCATGTTAGGCTTATGCTTATGCGTAGGATTTTACTTTTCGTGGTTTTGAGCGGCAGTTGTTTCAAACATTGAAGCTATACGCGACAGCCAGCCTTTATCAGAATTTCGCCCCGGACTCATTCGAACCGGCTTGAAAGGAAAACTTGAAACTTGCCAACTGGCCTTGCTGTAGCGTCCGCATGTGGTTTTTACGGTTTTTTAAGTTGCAACTGGTCTCCGGGCACAACATTTCTGGACGAGAAAGTCACCAAATTTTGGCAAGAGTTGCTTTAGTTCCTATCTTATGATCTACAACTCTATGTGTTCTTGTCAAGGTAATGTGCATTTTCATTTTCCGCTTATGAGCCGCCGGTCGGGAATTTTGAAGAATTGTACATTTATTTCCGGAATCGTGGCCTAATCGGCGAGGTGGGTATCCAGAAATGCTCAGCAAATGTTGCACGTCTTCTTGCACGTCGACAGCTGGCTGGCGTAGAAGGAGCTCGTGCAGAAGCCGTTCCTGGCCCAGGTGGGGCAGCTAAATAAATCAGATTACTCAGTACTTCGTCTGAGCCTCACTTTGCGCTGCTGTCGACACAGCCAGTAACAGCACCGCCGCCGCCTCCAGCGCAGGCCGGCTGCAGGTTGCACGACTTGGCGCAGTACGATCCCTTTTGCTCGGTGGTGTAGACGGTGCTCGTGCAAAAGCCGTTTTCACCCAGGTGGCGCAGCTGGAAATGAGGCATTACAGGGCTGTAGTAAACCATGCGCGCTTGAGAATTCCTTGGCCGAGCCGACAGAGAGAGAGTAGGGAGGGAGACAGAGAGCATGAGAGAGAGCGAGAAAAGAGAGAGAGAGAGAGAGAGAGAGAGAGAGAGAGAGAGAGAGAGCTAGATTGAGAGCGTTTCACCCATGTGACCACGGCTAACACCTCGTAGGTTCCAAGTCGTTGCGCTAAACTGCAACGCAACTTACTTGGTGTTGGAGTCAACGCAGGTTCCCGAGTAATTGCCAGAGGCGGTCGTGGAGCCAGTCGCGGCTGTGCTTCCGGTGGCCACCGTCGAACCGGCGGTTGTGGCCATCGTGGTTGTCGCAGCCTGAAACGAGCTTGAGGTTATTAGCGCTGGGAATGGAGGCGCTTTGACACTAGCAGTGCTCGATTTGCAGACCGAATCAATGCAAAACCAACCGTGTAGCACGCATCAGTTGTTCCGTCGTTGTAGCACGCCTCCGGGGCGGTGCAGGTGGCAGGATCGGTGGTGGTGACGGCGGGGGCTGTAAGATAATGGAAATATAAGAAATCGATTGATTTTGCTTACTTGCGCTCTTGGTGAAGCCGGCGGTGGCGTTCAGAGTGGCACATTTGGCGGCCTGGAAATTGCGAAGTTTTTCTTAGAGTTAGGCTTCGTTACCGCGTAGCAATTGTCCGAGGTGCCGTCATTGTAGCAGAATTCGCCGGTGGGACAAGTCGCCGGATTTGCTGTCGTGTTCGGGGTTGCTAAATAAGATTGGTAAGACGAAAATCGTCAAGCTTCTCACATGTGGTGCGCGTGCGCGTCGGGTCCTTAGAGGCAGAGAGCAGCGCGCAGGCGGTGGCCGAGACCTAGAAAAATAATGATTACGGATTCAAGGAGATGCACGTAGAAGATTTTCGCTGCTTGTTTGAACTTTCCGATGCGCAAAAAAATCGAGTCGATGGCGTTAAGTCTAAACGAATTTTTCGCTAGCAGCGCGTTTTAGTACTATAATTTTCGATGCACTGGAGCAGTTGTTACTATAAATTGGCTAGCCTTGCACTAGCATAAAAGTGATTTTTAGATTTCCTTCCAGTTCCTTTAGACGTTTTTAGGGTGCACTTTAGGCAGCATTCGAAAACTAGAGTAGTTATCAGATCTCAGTGGGATTCCCAAGTATAACCACGAAATTGCTGTAATTTTTGAGCATTAATAGCGCGAAATTCTTTAGTTTTTAAAGAGCTTTTGATTGGCTTAAAAATCGTTACTATACGATTCCACTACCCATTTGCATGAGGTTTTGAAAGCAATTCATGCGCTTCGATCTAAGAATTTCGAAAATTAAGGACAATTATACACTCTTTTTAAAAGGTTATACTTCATTTAGTTAATCCACTCTATTTATCGTCAATTTATGCTCAGCATTCGCTAAAGTGTCGTGTGCTACAGTACCTGGTGGACGGCTAGGCCACAAAGGGCGACGATGATGAGGCTGCGGGACATGTTGCTGCTGCTGGGGCTGGCTGAGCTGTGAGCCGAATTGAATAATTTCCCCAAATTACCGGCGCCTTTTATGCAAAAAACTGGCGGTGCCACGCGGAACAGGTGTGCCCACCGGCGAACGGCGAATATCCGTAAAATTCAACAAAATTTGGGAGGTGTTGGGCCTGGCCACCGGCTGTGTCAATCCTCGCGCCTGATCGTTCGAAGCTCGGGAATTCGACTCTATTGTTTCAATTGTTGGAGAATGGGGTGAATCTGGGATTTGAACGCGGCTCTATTTGCTTGGTATATCATTGTTCAAGCCGGTCGGGGCGAATTCCAGAATTCACGAAATTCGGCGCCCTGTTTCAGTCTAGACTTGCACTTTTTGTGGAGACGCGCGCTTACGAAATTTTGTCTTTTGTATTCTGGAATTGATCTCCCACCACTTATAAATTTTATTTTAGACAATAAATCTCTAACAAACCATAAGATTTATTAATGTTGACTATTTTATACTCAGAATTTTGAAAAGGTAGAAAGGCGTTTTATACCTTAACAATACTTTTTTGATGCCAAAAGTTTGACAATTCTGAAAGCTTTTTTATTGTCTTTTATTGTCTTTTATTTTATTATTGTCAATGTTCTAATTATCGGGACATTTAATATGAGTTTTTTCTCTAGTATTGTGCTAGCTCAAAATGATGATATAATACAAAATTATGGCACCTTGAAGTAAAAAACGACCTATTAAAAACCACCCTGCTGTTTAGCCCCCGGCACCAAACCCCAGCCGGAAATATTTTCGATTCCCTGTAGATCCGCAGCTCGTGCAAAACCAACCCAAACGTTCCAAGTTTTCCAAAAAATTCCACGTCCCACCGCCCAGTGGCCAACTATGCAAACTTGGTGCGAATCCCCGTTCGACGCTTCGAGAGCTTGGAGCTTGCCTGTCCTGCTACGATTGGCTCTGGCATACGGTAGTGGCAATTTCTTCAACTTTTAGGCCGAATTTTATTATCGCTACCACTTGTTTGTACAGGGTGGCCCGAAAGAGTGGTGACCGAAACTTTTTCGATTTTCTGAAAAACTATAGATCGAGGAAAGCTCATTTTAGCACATTATATTCCTTAAACAATTATCTTCCACATGGTATAACCACTTTTTTATTTGTTTGCCTCAAACTCGGAAAAACTGGCGGGGAAGCGGATGGAAAACGGAGGTGCTGGCACGCAGACACTCAGCCCGAATTTGGCTCATAACTCGATGAAGACTTTCGCGAGCGAACCCAAAATTGAATTGGGAGTAGCCAACTCTTTGGCCTTTCAGACCGGCTACACAAAAAAATTCTGCGGATTCGGGTTGGGGCTGCAGGATGGCTCTTTTGGCGAGCAAAAAACGGTTTGGTCAAACCCTTAACAACGGGCCTCGGTCACTTGACCAAGTTGGAGGGTTTTGAGCCATAGCTGCACCACGAGCTTTACCGGAAACGTCAGGCACGCCCGTTAAAAAGATGGAAAAGGCATCGTTAAGTATTTTCTTCCACAGGAATTTATTTTAGATTTTGTCGATTTCAAAAAATCCATGACTTTGAATTATGGAATTAAATTCCTAATGAAAAAGCTTGACCTCGTTGTGCGCTGAGCGTATGCTCAAATTTAGCCAACATCTATAGGAAACAGAATCCATAACCCCGCCTTGCCCAAACCCATAAGGGAACAGAGAAATTCTGTGTCCAAGCTGCGGTCACCACTCTTTCGGGCCACCCTGTAAACAACAGTCCTCAATTTCATGTGATTTCAAAATATGGTATAGCCAATCGTTAATGTAGTTTAAAGGTCTGGATTTACCTGCACAAAAATAAGATATTTAAAACCTGAGGATCATAATTCGGAAATGCCAATAAATTAACCACAAATATTTCGCCATAAATAGCTCAAAATCACAAAGGTGGAAGGCCATCAGGGGTTGAAAGACACTAATAGTTGGCTTTAGAAAAGAGGGTTAGGGAACTGGGCAAGACAATTGGAATCCAAAATTTAGCAACTGAGCAATTTCACAACATCGAGCACCTTGGGAGATTCTAGAATGTCGACCCGCTTTAGGGATTTAATAAGAGATTTTTGGTCAATGGGATATGCGTGGAAGGGGCTGACAACGATTAATTCAATAAGACCGGGGCGGAGGGCGTCGATGTACTGTAGGGTTCGCTCTGGGACCACCTCGGCAATTAGGAGTAGGATGTGACGGCGAATTGGGTTTTCGCGGACCTAAAATGGTCGTTTAGTTAGAAAAATGATATCTTAAGGTGCTATGAGCGTCTTCCTTACCTGCCTCTCTCTCTCTTTCTCTCTCGCTCTCTCTCTCACTCTCTCTCTCTCACTCCCTTAACCCACCATTTTGAAAAGCTCCCGCTCGTCTCCTCGACCTTCCAAAACCAAGGTTCCATTGCTGACCAAAATTCCGGGGATTGGGTCAGATAGCGGTGGCATCTGGGCAACAATTTCTGCTCCGAAGCGTCGAGCGCTAGAATTGAGCAATTATAAGTTAAGTTTACGATAATCGACCCACCGAATACGATTTATATGGCGGCTCCAAGTCTCGCCGACAAAGATGAACACTTTGGCGGAGCATTCGGCTAAAGAACTCATTACTTATCTTTTTGAAAACGCTTGGATTTATATGGTATTGCGTATCCTTGTTTCTATTAATTATTACATTCTGTATTTTCGAAAGACTGGCAAATGTTACCTGGATAATCGATCTTGCGCGCATCATACGGTATCCGGAACTCCTCACCAAGTTCAGCTCTTTCTAAAAATTATCATCATCTGCGGGTGGACATTTTACACTTACGTAGCTTAACGATCGGCTCTCCGAATTCGTCCTGCAAAACAGATATTGTTGTTTTTCTACTTGGTTCTTTTCAAACCTCACTGCAAAAGCCGATCATTAGTGTGTGCGTTGTTAGTGGCATTCCGTTCTTTTCTTATAAATTTTCGATATCCGATCGTTAATGCTCCAATGACACTGATTGTTAGCAAAGCGTAAATAAGGGTGGAATGACCGGCCGTATGGTGGTGCTGAAGCAAAAAAATGTTAGTAGGGTTAGGGCTTAGGGTTAGAAACAATTCAAAGCGATAAAATTACCTCCTCCTCCTCTCCTTCCGCTTCAGAATCGGTTTGTCGCAGAGCTCGCTTTTCATTTTCAAGTACGACTACCATAGAAGTTTGCGAGGTTACCATCCCGTACTAAAACGGATTTTTTATCATTACAGCAATTCTTCGAATTTTCTTTTTCTCTCGCTCGTTCTCGCTCACTCTCTCTCGCTCTCTCCTCTCTCTCTCTCTCTCTCTCTCTCTCCTCTCTCTCTCTCTTCTCTCTCTCTCTCTCTCTCTCTTTTCACCTCACCTTCATCGCCAACTGCTTAATCCTCTCAGCAACATTCTCTTTTTCTTCAGGAGTTACTGCCGATGTCTCGAGTATGCGTTCGTACTTCAGAATGGTCCGCTGGGCCCACATTCGTTCGATAAAATTGCCGATCGTGTTGGTTTTTCCGCAGATTTTGATTTCTATAATATTTGGCATAAATATCAGGTTGGATAATAAGTTCTGTCACAATTTTTTGGAATAGCTTGTTAAAGCTGCAGACGCGCCCAAATTAATAGTGTGATATATGGTTTGATAGGTCTCCTCGAGCTCTACCTTGGGTAGACTCTCCTAGCACCCAAAAATTGAGAGGCGCCGATATAAAGCTTCGAGAAGTTTTCCGCAAAATCGTACCAAACCTATTTTGCAAGCTATCTCTGCATAGAGCAATTTGCATGCGATACATTTAATGTCAATCGATAGCGTTCGAGGAGTAGATATCGATGGATGTTGAGATCATCAAAATCGGACCTCAGACGGCCGAGATATCGGCCTTTGAAATTTGGCCCGTTTCTTAGAACTTTTCCCAAAATCCCATACATTTGCGTTTTTTACATACATACATTTTGCGAAAAACTTCTCGAGCCTGTATCTCGAAGCCCATCAGTTTTTGGGTTAGTTGAGGGTCATCCCAGAATAGAGTGCAGTGAGACCTATCAAACCATACCTCATAATCCAGAACCGGGAACATCTGCGATTTTAACCGGCGATTTCAAAAAATCGTGACAGAACTTATTATCCAACCTGATACCTCACAAAAACTGGTATTTAGCTCTTTTAGTGGTCAAAAAGGTTTGTGCCGCTTACCTTTAACATTCTGGATGTCGACTTGAAGCAACAGGCTTTCTTCGACGCAATGGGTGACAGGTTGGAAGTTAGAAAAAAAAAAAAAAAAAAAATTTTTTTTCCGAATATAACAGATTAAAAACAAACTATAACGGCAAAACTCACGATTGTTTTCGGTCCCTCATCCAATGAAGCCTCGATGGTAGTGTTGATGGAGTTGGTGCTTCCCACCTGAAATTCAAGAGTATGGTACAAGTTTTCAAAAGTATATAGCTCTCTTAATTTGAGTTTTCCACGCAGGTAATATCACGATAACCCGATTCTTGGTTCCCCAGATTCTTTAAGCCGATTTCAGAGGTTGCCCTCGCAATCATGCGTCATTTTGGAATCGATACTAGGCCCAAGCTATTGTCTTTTCAAATTTCTTATGCATCATCAATGTCGATTAGTAAGTTCGAAAAGTTTTAAATTTTTTGCAACTATTTCTAGTGGACATTTGTCTTCTTCTCCACCCTTCATTTTATCGGTGAGGTTGGGCAGGATATTCTACAAGATATCGTTTGGTTCCGAGAGTACCATAGGTGGGATATTTTCAGGAGCCATTGGAGCCTAATTATCATATTAAATTCAGTTAAAAGAGGTTACGATAGCTTGAAAATGCTCTTTTTAGTGGCATGGAAGTTGAAGGGATCAAGATGACGTTCACCCTATTTATTGGAGTCAATTTGATGACGATAGCCGAATTGGTACTCTACCTTACTACTGCCGTTCTGACGTTTATGGGAATTCGGAGAAGAATAAAGTCATTGAGCTTTATTTACCCGTTTTACGTGGTAGGCGTCTAATTATGTAGTTAAATTTAGACGTTTTCCCAAATTTTTCAGCTTTTTGGTAATTTCGGACAGCTACTTTTTAGGCAATGGACATTCGAATGTGGTACGGCAATATCGGCAATTACATGATGATCAACGACTATCTCAGCACAGGAATATCGGTCTACATGACATTGTCGAGTATAGCCGTCGTCTATGCTTATAAGCGTCTTTTTGACGAGACCTATCGAAGAAGACCAATGATCCGAACCTTCCAATTAGATAGTGATCACGCGTATAAAATTACTGTATGAATTCTGTGGCGTATTATTAACGTATTAACTAGTGGCACTATCGCTTTAAAAACACCCACCACCGCTTCCGGCTGCAATTTGCCAATTGAGGTCAATTCTTGGCCCTGGAATAACATCTTGCTCTCGTCGGCGCTGACCACGCTGCCGATGTCGACCTGAAATTTGTCACTATTCCCTGTCAAATTGTAAGGTACCAGATAACTTGAGAAGACTTTTAGAACCTATTAAAAACACACCTGACTGTCCAAATATTTGATCGTAACGTCCTTCGCGATAGGATACGCCATTTCGTTGTAGAAGCCTGAATACAGCAAATTTTAGGACGAATACACCTTCAAAGCGAATTTTTATTTCCGTAGCGTTTCTCGCTCCCTCTTTCTCTTTTACTCTCGAGCTCTCGCTCTCTCTCTCTCTCTCTCTCTCTCTGTCTCGGGTTCTCTCTCCCGCTTTCGCTCTCTCTTTCGCTGCGTTTTAAATTTACCAGCAATCTGCACGTCACTCTCCGCATTTTCGAAAATCCTCTTGGCAAAACCTTGATGCTGACCGGAGATCTGCTTCAGAAGACTGTAACAAATGTTATTTCTCAATTCCGAATTTTGGATTACCTGTAAGATGCATTGACCCCAAAAGCGATCGATTCAATTGGGTAGTCGTTTTCCGGCAGGGTTTCGAGGATCTCATCGGTGTGCTAAAAAATCGCATTTTCTTGGATCGATTTAGAAGTAACCGGATGTTCCTTAATTTACCTTTAATTTAAAAACCGGATGCTATTTAAAAAAATTTACCTTTAATCCCACCGTCGGCTGGCCGTCGGTCAAAAATACGATGGTCGCCAGGAAGGATTTTTGCTAGAATTTAAACCTTTATCCAAAAAATTAGCTACTGTACCTGTTTCTCGGCTTCATCTAGCATTGTCACAGCCTTCAAAGCGCATCAGCAATATTGGTACCTCCATGCGCTTCTACGGCGTTTATATACTAAAGAAAAGCACATTTTCTCTTTTCGATGATTCGACACCTCAATGGCTTCGTCAACACTTTCACGGGTGACAATAACGGGTTCAGGCTTCCAGGCTTTCGTCGAGCGATCGAATAAAATTATATTGAAACGATCCTGAGGTTGAAGTTCACGCAGGATTTGTGCCATCGCTGTTTTAAGCTGAAATTAAAGGTGGAGATGATTTTATATATTTTCAAGGGTCACCTGCTCAATTTTCCGTCCATTCATCGAACCACTTTTGTCAAGAACGAATAAAACGGTTTTATTGCCGTTTTGAACATCATCAGAGGGGGTATATTGCTGGAGGAAGAAGCCATCGACCTTAAAACAGCATGATTTGAGTGTACTTAGTTTAACTTGATTTAACAAATAATTTTTTGGCTGTGAAATTCGTACCACGGTTATCTCGTTTTGACCAGCAGGTGCCGTTGTATTATACAAAATTACGAGTTCCCCATCATCAACAACATCAGCGGCTTCGTAAGAGATATATGCCAAATTCCCACTTGTATCTCCAGCGGCTTGTAGGATCACTCGGGAATCCACTAAAAATAGGTTTAGGTAATTCTCCAAGCTCGTCCGGGCCTTTCCGCCAAAAAGCAAAAAGTGCTGTCATCCGCAGGATTCGAACCTGCGCCCTCCGAAGAGGACTGCGACCTGAACGCAGCGCCTTAGACCACTCGGCCAGAATGACATGTGGGAGGGGACGCGAGAGGGGCCTATGAGCCAGCCGCCATTCGAGTGGCCGGTTGGGAAATCGCAACAAAAGGACAAAAGGCAGGCCCTAGGTTTCGGGACCCGAATTTCAAGGCAGATTTTGCTTTAAATTTTAATTTTGGTACCTGATCTTGCTAGTAGTTCGGAATTTGGCAGCTCATTGATGCCGGGCGCGAATTGGGGGAACGTGAATCGTCGAAAAGTTGTGTCGATCGGCGATGAGGACGTTGATTTGGAGGTCTTTGATTGGCTGAAAAAGGTATAAAAGTTTGCCGATTAACTTGTAATCTGATTCGGTGATTTATTAAGGGATTTATATGATTTTTAACTAAATTCTTCAGCGATTATATATTTTTGATTAATGTCTAGTGCTAAACTTTATAAACGAACTATAAAAGTTAATAAAATTAGTATAACCATTGAAAAAAAAATTCCAAATACTTGAAAGTATGGCCTAATACTTACCAGTGAAGCATTAACGTAGACGGCATGCTTGTAGACATAGCTGGATTTATGGAGAACTTCCTGATACGTCAGGTTAAAGGCAATATGGGCTCTTGGCGGTAGATTCACTTCCAATTCGAAGATTTTCGAATTGCTAAAAAATCGTAGTTTAAAAATTTTGAGAGTTGAATATACCTTTGCCTCAGCCTTGCCGCGACTTTTGATTGTTGTTTCGCGTCGATAAATTCTTGATCAGCTAATTCTTTGGCTTTTATGACGCCGTAGGTGATGTTGCCATCGCGATCCCTAATAACGAGGGTTTTGTTAAGCAAAATTAGGTCTGGAAAACGTGGAAATTTATTTTATTAATTTTCTCTGATGATACAGCATAAGTTTATGCTTTTAAGATACTTTTAAAAAAACAGAAAAGACTATTATAAAAGACTACAAATAAAACGAGCGTATAAAGGCGTTTGGTGGAAGCTCGGCGGTGATTTTTACCTACAAATTGACTACAAATTGCCCCTTTATAGACTACCACTTCCGAAAATCCCTCCAAATTTTCAATCTCGGACACAATATCGGTGCTGGCGAAGCGTGATTGGATTTCGGAGAGCACGTGGAGGTACTTTATAGCTGCTTCGGAGCACTAAAAAATGTTCTCTCTTTTTTTTTGCTACCGCTCTATTAATGCGCATCCTAAAACAGCTAAAAACTCACACAAAATCCAATACACACCACCAGAAATAGAAATATGCGCATTTTAGAAGTCCTGAAGCCTCGGCGACTGACTTCCGACGCGAAATTTTATTGTTATGTAGTGAGGGAGTTCAAGGTTCCCTGGAGGAGGAGGATGAGAGAACCGATAGATAGAGAGTGACTCGATTTTCTGCCCGAAAAGCGGCTCCTCTTTTTGGCATAGCGAGTCGATCGACGGCCGGCGGCGATTTGACGGTGTGAGTCACACAGGCTCCCACTCGTCGAGGAACCGATCCGGCAGAATTGGGTTCTTAAATTTAGCATTTTTAGGTATATTTAAACTGTCCATATATAAAAAATAAAGATGATAAGGAAAAACGGAAAAAAAGTTACGAACTAGAAAAATCTATTCTTTATATATGCTAACTCATGAATTAAGAATTACGTTTTGGAGAGCTTGGCAAAACATGATTTTAGAATGCATCGCAGAGGATTTATGTAAATCAAGCGATTTTTCGAAAATAAGAAAGTCAATTTGGAAGAACTTTGTAAGTGTTTTTAGAAGTTAAACCAGTTCTTTATTAGATTTAATCTTTATCAATTAAAGCCATTCGAAGTCTCGGATTTTGCCTCGATTTTCGATAAAATATCCTTAATTTTTCTCATGTTTTCCTTTGGTTTTCCCAGAGTTCATCCTCCGAATTAACCTTGAAAACTAGTCTGTTTAAGATGACTCATTTGCCCCGAGGGCAAAAGCATCGCAAAAACGATGGAGTGCGCCGTTTAATGGTGCCGTCACCTTGGTGAACCGGAAATTTTACTGTCTCGGCCAGGTGCGAGGAAACAAGGCAATTAAAGGGAAGGAGAAATGGAACAACACGCCGGAAAGGGTGAGAAAAAGTGGACAAAAAAGAAAGGTAAAAGGAAAAAAATATTTGGAAACAAGAAAAATAAGTAATTTCTCAGAACCTGTTAGGCCCGGAAAAAAGCTGTCTCAGTTCCGACTAATTGAATTAAAATTATTAGTTGTATTATTGTTAAGTTAGTCAAAATAGTAAAATAATGAAATCGTTTCAAAACATGGCAAAAACCGTTGTGGGACGCAAGAAAATGCTAGGCATGAATCGGCAACGCCCTGGGTTTTGTTTGTATTTTCCTTATCGGGCTTTTTGGGAACGGGAAAGCGGGCCATACCAGCCTAGCAATGGTGTATCGATTCTGCCCCCCGCCTAGCCAAGACCGAGACGGGACCCGACCATACAGGAAATGGGATGGGACTTTACGAAAATGGAGCGAAAATTTGAATTGAATAGGGTGAAAAGGCATAGTACTCCATCAAATAGAGAGATCAACCTTTCCGAAAAAGCTTAAGATGATTTTATTGCCCTGACCAAGTGAACCCGCGTGCGATCGCGTCACGTAAGGTAGTAGCGCGTTAGGTGTAGCGTTAGGTGGACACGTTTTACGTTGCGTCGCGTCATGCTGCATGCGAGGTGCTTTCCGGTGTTTACAATCCGTTTTTCTGCGTGACGGTTGGTTTCGGTGCTGCGTTGCGTGCCGCGCCACCCCCCTGGCCTTTCGCTTTGCGGTGCATGGGCCGCGTCACGTGCTGCGTGGTGTGCTGCCGGCGTGGGTGCGCCGCGTCGCATTTTGCGTCGCGTACCGCGTTGCATGCCGCGATGCGTATCGCGTCGCAAATTGCGTTGCGCCGCGTCGCGTATCTCGTTCGGTAAGGCATTATTGCGCTCTTAAGTCCCTTGCTCCCACAAAACGCGTTCATTCGTATGCTTTCATATGAATTATCGGGATCAAAACTCTAAAATCGGGGAAACTCCAAAATCGAAAATCGGAATTTCCTGCGATTTTTGTTACGTTTTTCTGATTTTCCGATTTCTCTCACTTTCTCAATAGCTCTCTTTCTCACTCTTTCTCTTTCTCTCTTCCCCTTTCTCTCTCTTTCTCTCGCTCGCTCGCTCGTTCTCTCTCTCTCGATTCGGTGCCTCGGTATCTTCGTCCCTAAAATCGCGTGTAAAATGTGGTTCCGATCACCTGAGAAGCACGTTTTATCCAAAAAAGCTGCTATGACACCGTTTATCGAAGCCCAAGCACATTTCAAAAAGTTTGAAGCAATTACAGGCACTCCAATAAACAGCGAGGGTATGTATCTTGGAGGCTGAAGTGCTGTTGGGTGCCCTCCAGCCAGTGCCCCGAATTTAGGGGGTGGTGGTGGTGGTAGCGGCAGCACCGGTGGTCGTCGTCGCGCTACCATCGGTGGTGGTGGTCGCAGAGCTGTCAGTGGTGGTAGTAGCGGCAACGGTCGTCGTGGCGACGGTCGTGGCGCATCCGCCTAAATTTTGAGGATTATAGGGAGTGTGACAGCTGAGGCAACTCTAAAATTTGTGACATCTTCCAGACATCATGAAAGGTAAAACCCTTACAAGTTCCACCGCAATAGCTGGCGCGCTGCTCAGCGGTGTAGGCGGAGTTGCTGCAGAAGCCGTTGGCTGCCCAGGTGGCGCAGTTCGCGTTGGTGTCAACGCACGTCGTCGAGCTGGTCGTCGCCGAGCCGAGATCGCCTGGAAAATGCGAGCTTAAAACTTTCCCCTAGCTCTGCGAAGCACGCTATCCTTCTCTCTCTCTCTCTCTCTCTCTCTCTCTCTCTCTCTCTCTCTCTCTCTTTCACTCTCTCTCTTTCTTTGGCTTTCTTTCTCTCTCTCTCTCTCTCTCGCTTTCTCTCTCTTCCTTTCTCCGAAACCTACAAGAAGCACAGCAATAGGCAGACTTCTGTGGGGTGTAGAAGGTGCTCGTGCAGAAGCCATTGGCCACCCAGTTGGCGCAGTTGGCCGACGTGTCCGAGCAGGACGTGCTCGAGTTGCTGCTGCTGCCGCAAAGTCCACATGTCGATCCGCAGTACGACGTCTTCTGCGCGGAGGTGTAGAAGGTGGACGAGCAGAAGCCGTTTGCGCTCCAGTTAGCACAGTTGGACGACGAGTCCGAGCAGGAGGTGGCGATGCCTAATAGAAAACCATATTTTTAGATTTTTGTCCGATTCTTAAGGCATTTTTTTAATTTTCTGGCATGCACTACGTTTAGAAAAATTTACGTAAGACGTAGAATATAACTTTTACGAAATTTTACGCTTAATAAAAATTTCCTATCTTGTCGGTATCGGTAATAAAGCGTACGTGAAAATGGTCAGCCTCAAAAGGCCAAGTCCTAAAATGATTTGCTAAACTCAACTAAAAATTAGCTAAAGGCCCGCGAAATTACCGATAATCTGCATAAAATTATACAAATGCCAAAAAAGGCTATTTTTCGGGATTTAGTATACGATATCTGTACGCTAAAACGCACCAACAACAGCAAGAAGCACGGCAGCTGCAGCGTACATGGCTGGAGGGATAGAGCTGGGCAAGGCTCAGAATGATGGTTCATCTACAGGCTGTCGATCTTTTATAGCGGCCCCGGATTTGCTGTATTTGCCCAGGCCAGGTGCGGGCCCGCTCATCGCTACTCTGCGTATTACATCTAATCGACGATTGTCCGACGACCAATCCTGACAGACTTTTTTGCGCGCCCCTGAAAATCGTCCCCGAATTTCTATTGTTCTCGTCAACATCGGGGCAACAAATTAGGGGCCAGATTTTGACAAAAATCGGAGTGCTATTTGGGGGTCGTCTGTCTGGTTTTCATGGTCTTTAAAAAGCCTTTTTATTCATTTAAAATAAAGTGGAAGCTCAGGCGTTAACACGAATGCCCCTATAAGTGAGATATTCAGGCGTTTGTAGAGTATACGTCCCTTTCCATTCGTTAGATTTCAAGTATAAGTGACGTGACCAGGTTCGAACCCAAGAGTACCTGTTATTAAATGTTATTTTTTGATTTGACCAGTTGATAGAAAGGACGATAAGTTTTTCTATGATAACGTTCAAAAACTCGAGCACCTCACTTCAGTTTCATAGGCGATTTTCCAAGATGCAATAGAAATCTATGCTAGATTGCGATAGAAATCGACACGTTGCCGGCGTGTTGCGGCCGCGAGCGTGAAAAATACGCCCGGTGGCTTCTGCCATGCAGGTTACGTGTTTTTACTTTAGAAGCGTACAGAACCGTTGTGTTAAATTTATTTCAGGGCTAAGAAATACCAGCTCACCGATCAATTTAACCCTGATGAGGGTCAGAATGCGCTTCGCGATACACGTCATTTCGATAAATTGTCATTTCAAGCGATTTAGCGTTGTTTTGGTGTGGTGTCATCGTAGATTCGGACGTGCGTTATCCGATTCCGAGCGGCAGGAGGATTTTCTCAAAGACCTTGAGATATTCACGTTTTAGCGTCATTGTTCCTTTTTGATTTTTAGTCGCCTGGTTTCTAGAGATTTTTTGATTTGATTAGCTTATTTTGTTAATAGGTGTTTGGTTCTGGAGTTCTTACAGCTCTTTGAAGTGTGCTATTTTTTGCCATTTCCCATGGTCAAAGCATAGATGCCAAAACCTGGCTTGTTTGAAAGTGCCGATTCTTGCAATTTCCCTATCCTTTATTTGCAATCCCTCGATTTTCAGTAAAAAGGCCGCGGGTCATTGTTTCGCTACCGTTCGTTCTTCAAAACCAGATTTCCCCATGTCAACGTGACGCATCCACCCTCAGCCCACTCGACGTCGAACATCAAGGGCAACCATCGTTGCCAGTTTTGTCATTTTTCGCCTCAAAAAAGACGAATTGGGACCAATGTTGCAGGATCGCGGGATCTGGTTAAACCTTCATCTCATGTCCGCCCGATGAACGGCTAGTCAAACACGGTTTGCCCGAATTTCGAAGCAGACCCACTCATGTTTCCACGTTTTCCTGTAAAAAACGAGTTTTTTAGGCGGAAGTTGCAGAAAATTTTTATCGGGAACTGCTAGAGTCCAGTTATCCTGCGCCACGTAATCTGTATTCACGGGGCAAAGTTAATTTTTTATTGTTGGTGAGGAACGAGCCGCAACGTAGCTGTACTTTCCTAAATTACCGATTCGATTGGCGTGAAAATACGGTGCCAGAAACTGCCAGAAAAGCCATAGTAAAAACGAGCAGTGGTACATACTTACAGCGCATTGTAACGTACTTCTAATAAAACCCTCTCCCGGAAAATGTTGAAATTTGCATTTCAGAAGCAAAAAAACATAGAAAACGTTTGTTTATGCTTCGTACGCAATTCCTGACTGGTCCCGAGCAGTTTGAACCGCTGAACGATGAATGTAAATCCTCAAAATCACAAAAAATCAATCCCTCCTCTGCGGTGATCCAAAAAGCAGCTCCTTCAGCGTTCTATTTGAGAAAACACAGTGTTTTGGTCAGCATTGTTATCTAGAAAATCGGTACTGAAAATAAAGGCGTCGCCTCAAATCCCATGTCCAAGGTTTAGAAAGCCAGGAGATCTGGTACTCCGGCTATTGCTCACGCGCGGGCAAGCGACCCGCCGGTTAATCGAGAAGCATCACTTCTTTGGCGTATTGGCCATTTCAGGTTACTCCGCTTTTCTATTCTTTTTGGGCCTTCCACCATTATGACTCCATTTCCAGGAAAAGGCGGTTTCGTCGTTGAAAGCTCATCGAAAACTGCCAAAGCTCGCCCAAAGCTTTTGGTGTTGGTTTGCACAGTCGCGTCGCCCAGTTGCATGAAACCATGTAAAAGACAGCCGGTTTCCCGTATTATACCCATCTTCATTGCGTTTTGCACGTAAGCAAATGAAGTACAGCAAAAAATTAAGTTACGGTCACACCCAAGGGAGGCACATTTCTTGACTCTGCGCTTAAGTGGACGAACGCTAGGAGGTTGAAAAAATTAATCTAAAATTCATGCATCTCGTCATTTGCACACTCCACCACTCATTTTGCTTTATGACATGACATATTTTGCGACTAGGTTATACTTTTTTGTAAAATGCGTCGCTCGTTACGTTGCGTTTCGAGACGCAAACGCATCTCAAAAACAAACATTAACTAGAAGGCCCGAGGTCCTGCTGCTTTTGTGGCGAACCTCGCAAAACAGACGTGATTTGTTAGGCCCTTAAAGCCCATGTATACTCGATTCAGAAGGCCAAGCCTCGACCGACCCGTCACGGCTCACGAAATCCCGTGTCCGCAGGTTTCCGACGATTCTGATTTGTGACAACTTCAATTGGCTAACAGCATTTCTGCATCTAAATCTTCCACAGGCCTTTCATATTTACGCAGTCGAAGGCCCCGGCCGATGAAGACTGGGGTCGACGATTCGGAAAGCTTATTTTATATTTTTCTCTGGTTGACACAGCTGCGTGTCGGCAGCATGGGGCCCCGCCTGTTGACGAGTGGGCGCAAAAAAGGGGGCAATTTTTCTGGTCAATCAATTAGCTGAAGGCAGAGAAAGAGTGCGAGAGAGAGGGAGCTAGAGAAAGAGAGAGAGAAAAAAAGTGTGAGAAAAAGCGAGAGAGAGAGAGAGCGAGACAGAGAGAGCGTACCCGAGTAAGTGACGAGCATTACCGGTGCAGTTAAAAATAGATTGAAACGGATGTACGCTGCAAATTTTTTGTAACGTAACCTAATACTAACAAGATAACTAGCTCTAAAATCATGCCTTCGTAAAGCAAAAACATGAACCATGGAAACGAAAAGAAAAATCACGATCCCAGTCACGATTACTTTCAGCCTTGCAGGAATCTAGCATTTATTCATGCGTTTAGCTTGCGATATGTATAACAACACCTGATAACCGCTGAAAATTACTTGTTTCGTGATATACGTATTTTTTTGCGACTGGCATTTTTATAGGACTGTATATTGCCCTACCGGTGTTAAATTCTGCAAATCGATGAAAAAAATTTCCGCAAAACAGGGCTACTTACAAAGGTTACGGGGGTTTTGGCTTACGGGTTTTAGACGCCGCAAACTAACTATGATGAGGTATTTTCAAGTTATTTCAAATTCTTAGTTTTCTAAGACTGTTTCTGATCCTGCAAACGTTCGTTGGTCCCGCTCTGGAATTGGCCGAAAAGCACGAAGCACGGTTCTAGGATGATGCCAACTCCAACAGCAGGGGCAAAGGCCGTTTTCAGCATCATGTTTGAGCACCGGTAGTCAGTTCCAGAATTGTTGGATATCGTCATCCAACGTGTATCGTTTTAGAAATGTATATAAGGGTTTATTTCTAGCCAGTTGGCACTCGAAAACTCGACTTCACTCCACAAAAACATGCTTCAGTTCGTGCTTGCTGCTTGCTTCGTGCTGGGATGCGTTGAGAAGGTTGGTTAAAGTTGATTAAGTATATACAGGGTGTCCCATAAAAAAGCACCCCTCCGGCATTTTGCCATATTACATCCGATTGGTCCCAAAATTGGACCAGGGATGTATTAGACCCTAAATAACCACAATCCTGAGTTATAGCTCGCCAGCTACAGTAATTTTCGAGATACGGCAAAAACAAACTTTATTATCCGTTTTTCATATGGTTTTCCTCGGAATCGATCCTTCGAATATTAAGTGAAAATGAAGCGGCATGCCTTCTTTACCACTAGAAATTTTTTTCCTGAAACAATTTCATTAAATAACCGTTGATTTCAACAATTTTTGTAGCCCAAAGTCTCCCCCGATATTAAGCGAAATTAAGGATTCACAGCCGGAAGTTGATGCAAATCGATGCAAAGTCCAAAACGATAGCCGAACAACTGTTAGGAATCGAGTAAAAAAACAGTATATTGGCGATAACTCGAAAACTACTGTAGCGATCGGGCTATAACTTAGCATTGTGGTTATTTAGGGTCAGATACACCCTTCTGCAAAGTATGGGACCGATCGGATGTAATACGGCGAAATGCCGGAGGGGTGCTTTTTTTGGGACACCCTGTATAGACAAACAGATTTGCTATTTTTTAATATTTGGAAGCTCTAGATTATGCAAATTTTAAATAGAAAAGTAGTAAACACTATAGAAGGCTCGGAAACTGTCCGAACTTCAAAAAATCAGCTATTTTTCTCATCGAATAATATTGTTTAATTATACAATTTTCAGGCAACAGCTACCTGCCCACTTCTTCCCTCTACGATTTCCGCTGCCTCAGCCATTGGACGTAAGAATAGGTCCTTAAAACACATCTGGACGTTTTTAGCGGCCATCAACTTTGGGTGCACGGCGGGTGCAACATGCTACTACACTGGCGTCGCTGACATGTGCTTCCAGGTGAGTTAACCATTATAGCTTTGAAGCTTAAGTTTAAAATATTACTCTAGAACATGCGTTAAATCTAGTTTTTTCCTATCACTTAAAATCTTAGTCTAAAATTGAATAGGCTATAATTTTTACCATCCCCTTTTCAGACCGCTTCGTGCACTGACACCAATTCTAAGTGAGTTTATTTTTGAGCTTTCCAATATTATTATGGCTTGAGCAATGGATTTGTGCTACGTTGATAGTACTTGATACGCGACGTTCAAAACTTTTATCTGAAATATTTTCAGCTGTGCCAACTGGGTAACGAACGGCTTCTGCACCTCTACCGGGTACACGCTGGCGCAGGTAAGTAATCGCGATAAGCAGTAGTAGTGGGTTACTCTATTTCCCTTTCAGCAGCTAGAATTTAGCGCAGGTTAAGCATATTATCCTAAATTTCAAAAACTATTCTTCCAGAAACAAAGCTACTGCCCAGCGAGCTGCGGACTTTGCGGTGGAGCGACCGTTGGACCGGCGCCTACTTGCTATAACAACAGCACCAAGTAGGTGCTAAGCGAGCTTCTTAAGATCCCCGATGATCTAGCATAGAGCTTTTGCCTAACCGATTACGCCTCTAAAATCACAGGATAGTTCTTAAAAACGCTGCTAGATAGCTCTTCCAAACCTCATTCATGCGCTTATAGTTCAAGGTTTTTGGGGCTAGCTAGCGGAGATTCTTAGCAGAATCGATCGAACGGCTAAAGTATGTATAAAGAATCGCTGCTAGCTTGCCTGACCAAACCCCATAACTACATTAATGCATCAATTTTGCTGATAACTTGAGCAAGCTAGCTCTCGGTGGAATTCTCTAAGAATCCCTGCCAACACACCAAATCTAACCTCTATTGATTGCCAGTAATGTGTCTTTCAGCTGCGCCGGCTGGGCCACAAATGGTTTCTGCTCGTCCACTTTCTACACCACTGCCTACAAGCAGCAGTACTGCTCGCTGACGTGCGGTTATTGCACCGTCGGATAATTTGCATTTATCCGCCATTGTATGGGTAATAATTAATAATTTTATCAATCAAATTCCACACAAAACAGACTACAAACGGAAAATATAGTATAGAACGATACAAAGTACAGCGAAAATATCACATTTGAAAGGGGGCGGGACTGGGGAATGGAAAAAAATAGATTTATTAAATTGGGATAATCATGGAAATCATTTGAATTAAATAAAGCAAAAATGATGATTTTACGGGGGCTACCAGTTTTTTCAAAATTTAAAGATGATACTGATCAAAAAATTAGTCGAAAAGCACCGAAACTATAGGAAAAACGATAAAATGCCAAAGGACTGACTGGAGTAAAGCACAAACTACAAAAATATATTTCGCATTAAGACTAAAAAACAAATTCAAAACAGATGTCGATATTGCTGAATGGAGTAGGGATTTTCGCCGAAAAATAAATGAAAAACGTGGACAGTACCTGAATGGGAGGAGATGATGGAAAATGATATAGAAATACCGGAAACGGACTTGAAAAGGTTGAAAAATCAAGTTAATTCTGTAACTGAAATTAAAACTAAAATAGCAAATATTCGGATCCATAGCAAACCAGAGGCTTCAATGGGCCTTTAAAACGCAAAAAAACACGCTTTTTTGCCTAGATATACGTGCTCAAAATGGTCTGCAAATGCAAGTGGATATAGTTGAACATCTTGCGGTTGTCGGGATTCTCGGCGAGGCATAGCCCTGCGACGGTATTGCGGAGAGTGATATCGGGCATTAGAAGCGGTGGTGGTAGGTAGTAAGCTCCAGGTCCTCTAACCGGCGGCTTCTCCCTGCACCCGCCAAACAGCTCCCAGCAAAGTACGCCAAACGAGTAGACGTTGCTCTTTTGGGTTTGGGTGCCCTGAAAATGAAAATATGGATTTTTATTTGGGTGTTTTAGTCGCTACTTTAAAAAAATTTGGCTCCTAGCTCTATCTCTTAGCTCGTGGCTCGTAGCTCCCAGCTCCCAGCGCGTAGCTCCTAGTTCCTAGCTCGTGGCTCGTAGCTCCCGACCTCCTAGCTATTGTCAGCTCCTAACTCTTAGCTCCTAGCTCCTAGCTCCTATCTCCAGCTGCTAGCTGCTAGCTCCTAGCTCCCGGACCCATTCTTTTACCGATGTTTTCTGTTATTTTAATTTGAACTACACATATAACAAGTTAATGGTCTTATCGATGTCTTTTATAAGTTCTTACCTCGGTCTTAGCCTCCGGTGCCATCCAGCGGACCATCTCTGAGTTCGAGCAGCACCTCTCGTCGAAAATCTGGCTCGGATGGCCCATGCGCGTGATTTTCGGGTTTCCGTCCTTGTCGACAAGACATGTGTGGGCAGCCAGATGGGAGAGGATGATTGATCGAGACTCCAGGTAGGCCAACCCGGCCACGATATTCACCACGGTGCTCAGCACGGTTTGGGTACTAAAATGCGGTAATTGTTGTCGATAAATTGTCTCGGTAATCTAAAAAAGCTTCAGTTTTGTCAAGAATACTATAGACTTCGAAACCTACTCAACACGCTCCATCTTCTTAAAGTACTCATCAAGCTTCCCGTTTTCGGCGTATTCCAGCACGCAGAAGAATGGCTGCCCGGTGGAGACACCGATCATCTCCAGCACGTTCGGGTGCTTGAGGGCTCCGAGGTACTGCAGTTCTCTTCTGACGTCATCGCTGTTGTCCAATGATTTAACGACAACGAGGCGGCGCTCAAGTTGGCAGAGTTTGGCCTAAAAAGATCCATATTTTATAATTAAGGCATATTTTGTTTCAGGTGATACATTAAGAAAACCGGTAAGAAAAGGAAACCAGTTTTTCGGTTTTGGAAGCGCTTTACGATACCAATGACGCAGTTTGAGGAACAACTTACATTCCTGACTTCACCATCAAGTTTTCGCACAAATTGAAGTTGTGATGGGTCGATCTCCGGTGAGGTGTGGACGTAGACTTCTCCGTAGTCAGCGTATTGGCTGACGGTCGAGGGAGAAGAAAAGCGTCGCATTACGGAACCCGGGCTCCCAAAATCACGATAGGCGCCGAGGAGCGGCATCCTGGAGTCGCAGTTGGTGGCACTAAATGCACTTAATAATAAAGTTACTATAGCTTTAGGCATACGGTTTTGAAGACATTAAAAAGACAGCTTTGTCGCATTAAACATAGCTTACTTTCCTAAATCTTTAGGGGAATCGTGCAAAGAAAAATTCCCGAAGCCGTGAATATTCTGAAACTGAGGTTCGAAAGGTCCTTAACTGACGGGATTCCTCACCGGAGGTGGTTTCCCACAGTAGCCCGAGACAAATTCGATCCCCTCTGAACCCTAGTTGTGACGGGAGGACCCAGACGTGAGGCCCCAGGTAGTTTTTCGGGGCCCACCACCGAGCTGGGCCGTCCGGAATTTGATTACGAAAACCCATCCCCCCTAAAAACAAGCACCGAGATTGAACTGGGTCGGGTTGGGTGGCTATTTTTAGAGTTGCAGGGATCGGTCTGATGTAACCTTCATGACAGTAAAACGGCTCTGAAGCCTGAAATCTCTAGAAAAAATCCTAGGGAATATTATATAATATAAATTACACGCGAGCAAAGATTTTTGCGGAAACTCACATTGAAAAATCCAGATCGGCGTACTCGCCATCCATCGGTATCTTCTCGAGGAGAATGTTGTGAGCGTTGTCTCGGGCCATTTCGTAAGTTGACGGGGAGACACGCTAAAATTCGCAATTTCTTAGTGATTAAGCTATCATTTGAAAGAATTAACAACTGAAATTAAAATAAAGTGGATTTGAAAGTGAGGCTCCCGAAAAATGTAAGAATGTCTTGCTAACTCCTTGCTTAAAAGAAGGCATTTCACAAGAATTTCCGGGGCGGAGGTCACGTGTCTAGACACTAGCTTTTTCACACAGCTTTCACAAGAATTTCCGGGGCGGAGGTCACGTGTCTAGACACTAGCTTTTTTCCCTTATTTTTTCCCCTATTTTCGAGTGACTCGCCTTAATCGTCGACCCATCCATCATAAGATGAATCTGGGGATGCTTCTGGGAGAAAGCGGGGGAGGGGATCGGCTTGACGGGGGTCCGCTTCTTCATCAGAAGACGCCAGATGCAACAGCCCGCCGAGCAGATTGACGTCAGAATGATGAACATCGAGACTGAAAAGGTCCAATTTTTGAGTATACAAGCATCAGAATGGGAATAGCAAGGTCCCTTAGGCCTTGAAAAATCCAGATGAGCTTGAAATGCGCTTCCAAAAGCTATAATGCGCCTCGAATTAGCTATTTTTCGGGCCTTAAATTACAAATAAAGTATGTATAATAAACCATAGCTATTTTTCTTAATATTTTTGCAGCGTTAAGCTATAAATTACAAAACAGTCAAATCCGGACCTATAAATATAGCCATCGAATGATCTTCCGGGTCCGGCCAATATCGTTCGAGCACGTAGTTATTTGAGGTGTACGTCCCCTCGATCTGAAATTATGATAATTAAGACCATTTTTTAAGTTGCATACCACTTGTATCGCATTATACTCTTCCTGAATGGCAGCGCTATGATCGTCCCACTCATACAAAACGGGGCTCATCACGAATTGGACTTCCGAGATCAGTAGCCAATGTGCTTCCGGGTTTGGGCGGATTTCGATCTAAAATGTTTTGATATAATTTTTTTTGCGCAAAATTTTTGTATGAACAACTTCAATTTTTCTTGAAAGCAACTTCATAAGTTTTGTGGCGTCCTTCTTACCTTTAAATATTTTGCAATCCTGTTTGGAATCGGGATCCTCAGCCATCTCGCCGAATCGAATTGCTTATCCGGAATTTGTTCAATAGCTACACTTCGCGAAGAGTAGTGGATTCCGTTTTGCGAGAAGTATACGGAGGCGGTAGAGAAGATCTGGAAAAATTGGTTTTAGCTAGCTTAAATTTAGCCATCTCCAAAAATATTTAGGGGATGTTTTAAACAAAAAATTGGGGACCAACCTCAGCACCATGCTTATAAAAATTGGAAGTGTAGATCGAGATCATGGACATGTTCATCTGCTCGGTGAACGTGAAGTTGAGCTCAATTTGGCGGTCTGAAAAGATATATTAGTAAGTCCTTAAAAACGAGAGACAGAGAGAGAGAGAGAGAGGGCGAGTGACGAGAAAGTGGAAATGGTGCTTCTAAAAACTCACGTTCATCAGCCCTCCATCCCATCCAGGCATTCGGAAATTTCTCAAAATCATCCTCTCCCGTTTTCCCGTCGAACAGCTTGCCGACGCCGCCAAAGAGGATATTCTCCGGGCTTATCTTTCCATCGTAAGAGTGGTCCTTCATCGAGAGACCGTCAGCAACGGACCCCTCCGGAACGGAATACTGCAGCACGCGGCCTGAAAAATGACCATTTTTGTCGAAGTGCAGCAAATTAAGAGCATAAAGCTATCATTAACTCATCCAACTTACAAAAAAAGTACAAACCTGTATACGGGCATCCATAGACCTCGACTCGCATGCAAACGGTTCGAGTTCGATTTGAGATCGGGACAAATCGGATTTGCTTGGCGATAATGGGGCCGTCAAGTTCGCGATGGACAGATGATCGGGGATCGGTGTTGCCAGGAATTGTCTGGAAATTGGATTTACCACAATTTGAATATGAAATGGTTCTTTTGATACTCGCTCTAATAGTTTAACCCTAAAAATGTCAGATTTGCATTTTCCACAATTTCAGTGACCCATAACGCTCGATTACCGGACTCTTGGGACCTAGGGCTTTGCGTTTAAGGGTTGACCGAGTTGTGTGGACAATCCGCCGGGATCCTAATGACAAATATGCCTCCTGGGAAGGTAGCGGGCCGCGGGTCTCTACCCCCTGGGGCTAAGAATTGTCACTTGTTAGTCAACAAATTACATGTCGCCTTAGGGGTGTTTTGCATATGAGATGTATTGCGGGGGTGAGTGGTGTGGGAAAATGGTTTTGTCGACCCTTGGAGACTCCAAAATTTTCAATTAACTTTAGAAAAATAAACGACGGTATCGCAACAAAAGCAAAATACCCAACTTTTTACTCCCGGAAAAGATTTAATATATTTCGTGTCTTTCGCGTTTTCCTCACAAATTCACGCATTAATATCTTTACGGGCGAGCAGATGATGAACCCAACGATTCCCGAGATTTGCATGCGTTACCCCCGGGGTTTGAAGGGATTGTAGACAGCTGGCATCTGCCAGCCTCCTATCCTCAACCATGCGCCTGGCTCATCCCTCCCGAAATCTTGGCTGAATATTCATGCCCCCGGGATTGAGAACCGACGGGTGCAAATTGAGTGACAAATCTCTTGCTGAAAGGCTGGCCAAATTCAGATTGATGGACTTCGCGACAAATTCGAGATTGAACAGCTGGTAGAAATGGTTTGAACCATTTGGGTTCAAAAATATCATACAAGCCAGAGAGAGCGACTGAGAGTGAGAGAGAGAACGAGGGAGAGAGAAAAGGAGTGAGAGAGAGGAAGATAGAAAGAGAGAGAACTAGGGAACGGCATAACGTGCTCCTACACAACCTTCAGATATCTTACCTCCTTCCCCGCTCCATCCCTATATCGTGCCCATCCATCGAGACTGGGTCGTAGGTACTCGATACGGTAGGCTTGGGCGAATTCGGCGCCCTCCCCATTGTGGTCTCGGCCCTGCGTTTCGACGGCTGTGATCAGCATTTCCTAAAAAATTGAATTTTCAGAAAAGTGGGCCCAGTTACCGTAGGAAACGTAATTTGCAGCCATTCCGTCGACGTGATGTTAATTTGGTTTTTCGGGCACCAAGCTCCTCCACCGAGGGTCGTTCGGATCCTAAAAATTGCATTTGGTACTATTACCACGCAATTTGCATAAAAATCAGTAAACTCTGAAAGTTCTTTAGACTTTCTTTTTTCTCTCAACCCTTGGTGTATATATATTTTCAACCTCCTGCCCGAGCACCCAATTTCCCGGACCCCATTCCCCTACCTAATAAGCATATCCGTGACCCGAGAAATGCCTAAAAAGCCGTCTAGGACACGACAGGTCAACCCCCACCCGCAAATTGCCGTCTATGCATGGTGGGAAAAAAGAGCCCTATCCCGTATGGGGGGGGAAAGAGAGGGGGCAAAAGAACGCAGGGGAACGGTAATTACAGTGGGCCGGGTCAAA
>JBBGBA010000333.1:0-52884 GCA_038088335.1 Mesorhabditis sp. LJ9110
AGAAATTAGCAAAAATACACTAAAATACACTAAAAAACACAATACATCCTAAAGGACCACTGAAGGCTGTGACGACACTTTTTGGGTGGAAAATCGATAAAAATCGATCAATACCTGGCTTATGCAAATTTTAGACCTTCACCCCATCTTCCACCTGTTTCCGACCCAAAAAGTTAGAATTTTTTTGAGCTTTAAAGGGACAGTGAAGGCACCGAAAGCTTTTTAAAGAGACTCGGAAGGCAAAATCAAGGCCCATCTCTTCGATTTTTCGCCCCAAACCGGGTCCCAGCGACAGCTTTCCTGCTTGTAAAACCAAAAAAGTGGCTCAGTACATCGCTCTTTCGTCCCAAATGCGTCCCGCAACGGTTAAAGGGGCCGTTTGGCGATTGCCAAGAGGCTAGGGGCTCTGGATTTGCCTTCAAAGTCCCTTTAAAAGCCTGGAAATTGGCCGAGAGCCCGACTCACAAGTTGACATTTGGATTTGCGTACGCGTGCAGCCCCTGCTCGGCCCTCGACGGCATGTCGGCGGCCATTGGGGAGCCGTTGATTTTTGAGGACCCGCTACTCCGTCGGTTGTTCATCTGAAAATATGAGCTTTAGCGGGAAATGAGTGATTCTCAGCGATCTCTGCTAGCTTGCCCGTTCCTACAGAATCTCTGCTAGCCTTCCAAGTTGTGGGTGCTGTGGGTGCAACATAAATGGTGCCCAAGCTACCGTAACCCAGGTGCAGAATAACAAACAAAAATCGAAGCAAACGGGTATTCGGATGTGTCGTCGTCGGGGAACGGGCAGGCGGTGAAGTGGGAGCGGTGCTGGAATGATTTTTGGGTGGTGCTTTGTGGGTGCTTAGGTTAGGCGTTATAGCAGGCTTGAGGCTCAGCCTAGCATGGGCTTAGGCTTTAAGGCATTAGGCTAGGCTTAAGCTTTTTGCATCAGGTTAGGCTTTTGTAGCTCAGGTGGTGTAAGTCTGGTTAGCATCTGGTTTATCAGGAAAATCACACGGGTTCGATTCCCAGCTAAGAATTTTCTCCTAATTTCGGTTAGTGGTGCTTCTACTGGCGCTGCAAAATTTACACAACAAAAAACGACGAAAAAATTGTTTTTAAGGCGGGTGAAAGCCGAATTTCAAAGGGGGTGGCCTTAGCTTGCCTTCCGGGTCCCTTTAAACCCACAATAATGACGCAAATCGAGACGACGACGATGGCGAGGAGGGCAAGGAGGACGAGCGCCAGGATGAGCGGCGTGTCCGAGGTGGGGATTCCGCCGTTGGCCGTTCCGGGCACAATTCCGGAGGCCGAGATCACCGACTTTGAGGGGACGTCTGGAAAATGGGTAGTTGGCAAATTGTCTCTGCTAGCCTGCCCCCACTCACCATTGACCAAAATCGAGTTCGGGTCGACCATATGCTCTCCGAGAGCCCCCTCACGCTTCAGCAGCTCCTCGTCCAATCTAGATATCGTTATTTGGCGCCAAAAAACCCGTCTCACCTCGTGGCCACCATCTCCGGGTCATCGACGGCTCGCTTCGTGTAGATCACCCCCTTCACAATCACCCCTAAACCTATTCTAAACAAGAAAATCTTCTCCAAACCAGAATTGGCCATTTCCACCGCGTCCACCTCGACGTTCACGAACTCCGCCACCAGCGAGTTGAACAGGTCTCGGAGCTGCAAAATAAAACAACGTGAAGCTTTCGAATCGCATTCGAATGCGTCCCCCAAAATTTTCGGCCAAAAAGCAAAAAGTACGCTCCCGGGTGGGTTCGAACCACCGACCTTTCGGTTAACAGCCGAACGCGCTGCCGATTGCGCCACGGAAGCGGTGGTTGGGGGAACCGGGAAAGGGGTCTATCCGGCGTTGGCCCCGCCCCCACCGATCGGGGCTGATTTGGGGTCGCTGGGCCGGGCGAGTGGGTGACGCGCCAAATTTTCGAGCTCATTTTTGGGAGTTTGCTAATCAAACGGGATTTTGAACTTTTAGGTGAAAAAATACGTAGAAATTTTTGATTGCTGTTGAATATCTCTAAGGTTTGCTGTAACTTTTTTGGAAGGTTTTTGAGAAAATTTAGTTTCCTGCAGGCTAATAATCGCATTCTTGCGTTGAGATACTCAAGAAAAATTGATTTTTACCGTGGTTAAAATAAATAAAAGACCACAGAATTTTTCTAAAGCTAATAGAAATGTCTAAAACCTCCATAAAACTGTTCCTTGCGCGTTTTAGGGCGTGTGTCCGGATTTGGGGATGGAAAAGTTCCAAAAATAGCAAAAAAAAACATTTTTCAAGTTTAAGAAAAGAATGTATAAGGTAATATACACCAAGCGAGCCCGCGCGAATTATGCCTTGCGGTCCTTTTAAAAAAATGATAAACTCGCCTACCGGCGGCAAAAGTTGCTCCCTCAGCTTCTTGCTCCTGCCGCTTTCCGGGTCCGTGAAATCGGACAGCCACTCGACGCTCAGCACCCGAATCGTGAACGTGGCCCGCGAGGCGACCAGGGCTGAAAGTGGAGGGTGGTAGGTCGCTTGAAAAGCCCCCTACAAGTCGTCTCCATCACAGTGATGGTGGTGGTCTTGGAGTCGGGGTCGAGGGTGGTTTCGTGGCTGTTCTCCATGGTTTCGGTGCTGATCGAGGGCTCCGTTGGGGTTTCTTGGGAGTTTTCGAGCTCCTGAAAATGGGAAGTGTCCTCAAGGATCGCTGCCAGACCGCCTGCTTTTTCCTAACGAATCTGTGCTAGCCTCCCTTTCCCAAAGAATCTCTGCCAGCCAGAATTTCCTTAAAATTTTCATGTCATCCCAATACCGTACCTTCGTCGTTTCCGTCGACCTCATCTCATTCGAGGCCATCTCCGTGGACCAGACGATAGTATGGGTTGGCCTGCTTGAACTTGACGCATGGTCGTCTCCTGGCTGGCTTCCTCTGAAGCGGTCGTCTCCGCCGATGCGGGAGCGGGGGTCTGAAGAAAAGGTTTAGGTTATTTCATCAAGAAAAAGCGGTGACAATCCCTTTGACACCCCGGCTGACCTCGGCGCTGACGATGATCGTCTCCTCTTCGCTTTGGCTGCCGGTCATCGGTTTCTCCACCGACTTCGGGATGGCGATCTTCTCTTCCGGTAGACTGTTTATGGTCATTGGGCGGAATGGCATTTTTGGGGTTGTCTGAAATCGGCAATTACTGAATTTCCTAAGGGATCTCTGCTAGTTTGTGATTTCTTCAAGAATTTCTGCTAGCCTGCACTTTCCTAAAAATTCTCTGCTAGCCTGGTCTTTCTTAAAGAATCCCCGCTCGCCCACAGACCCACCATCTCCAGACTCTTGAACTCCTCGGCAATCTCCTTCGTGGTCATCTCCTTCTCCGTAGTGGCTTCCTCCTCATCCTCCTCTTCTTCGTCCTCATCCTCCTCCTCCGCCTCAGTCGTTTCTTTGGGTACCTCTGAAAGGACAAATACCCTAAAAAGGATCCCAACCATCGTACCTGTCGTAATTTCGACGCTTTGAGCTCCGGCTCCCATCTCGCGGGACTGAGCAACAGGAGTCGTAACTACTTCGGAGGCTTCGGGGGTGGTTGAGGCCTAAATCATCCTCAGCATCGCCTCTCTCTCTCGCTCTCTCTCTCTTTCTCCCTCTCTCTCTCGCGCTCTCTCTCTCTCGCTCTCTCTCACCTCCGTGGTGGTCGTTGTGGTAGTCGGACTCGTCGAAGACGTCGTGCTCGTCGCTACCGACATCGGCCTCACTGGACGTACTGGCCGAGCCGGCACAACCGGAACCTCCGGAACCACCACCGGAATTCCTGAATGGCTGCTCTTCCTCGGCTTCTTCTTCCGGCTCCTGTTCAGCTTCGGCTTCTGCGGCTTCTTCGGGCTGAGAGCCGGGAGGGAGTTTGATCATCGGGAAGAGGGGACGCTGGAAAATAGGGTAGATGAGAGAGAAAGGAGAGAGAGAGAGAGAGAGAGAGATAACGGAGAGGGAGAGGGAGCGGGAGTGCGCAAGAGATAAGGAGAGAAAGAACGAGAGAGAGAGAGAGAGAGAGAGAGAGAGAGAGAGAGCCAGCAGACGCGAGTTCCTTACCCCTCCTGTACTTCCCTCCCCGACCTTGAAGATCGACTCGTCACTTCCGAAGGGCTCCACTAAAAATTTAGCTTCATTTTCGCGATACGACAGCCAACAACAAGGATTCCCAGTCACCTGATCGAAAAATCGCCTGATCGAAAATATCCTGATCGAAAATCGCCTGATCGAAAATCGCCTGATCGAAAAATCGCCTGATCGAAAATCGTCTGATCGAAAATCGCCTGATCGAAAATCGCCTGATCGAAAAGTCGCCTAATCGAAAATTGCTGTAGCAAATCCTTATCAAAGTTGTAGCATATTTTCTGCTGCTTGTCGAGCGTCGTCCGGTCGCGTTTCTTCGGGGTATGCGCGTATTCTCGGAGCTATCTCAGTTTGACCCGGGTTTCGAGCTCGAACTTCTGAAGGTAGTTGAGGAATTTCCACATGGACGGGTGCTTGCAGCCAAAGTGTTGGTTGAGTGCGTTGTTGGTGCCTAAGCCTAAGCCTAAGTCAAGCCTAACCACGAAGCATGGTATGACAAATTACTTCCAGGTGCTGGGGCAAGAATAATTTTATTTCACCTGGTTTGGTCCTTCAGCCCCGATAATTTTCGATCAGACGATTTACGATCAGGTGATTTTTCGATCAGGCGATTTTCGATCAGACGATTTTCGATCAGGCGATTTTTCGATCAGGCGACTTTTCGATCAGGCGATTTTCGATCAGGCGATTTTCGATCAGGTGTTTTTCGATCAGACGACTGCCAACCAACAACAAGCCCAGACTGGCCCTGTCACACGTCCTTTAAAATGGCACCGACCTGTACTTGTCGTGAACGTGACCTCAAATGCCTTCTCCGCGGGGAGGTCGTCTTTCTCGTGAGCCGAATCTTCCTGAAACCCCAATTTTTCGGCTTTAAAGGGAATGGGAAGGCAAAATGGGAAAATTCTGCAGAGTTCATACCGTATCCTCGGCGTCGGTGTACTCCTCGCCGTCCTTATAGTCTTGTTCTTCTTTGGTCTCCTCGATTTTCGTCACTTTCTCGGCGGCAAATGGGTCCTAGAGGGAAATTTTGAGGTTAGAGAGAGCGAGAGAGATAGAGGGAGAGAGAGAAAGTGACAGAGAGAGAGAGAAAGTGACAGAGAGAGAGCGCGGTAAAGAAAAGAGAGCGAGAAAGTGGAGAGAGAGGGAGCGAGACAGTGGGAGAGAGAGAGCGAGAGAGTGCGAGAGAGATCCAGAGAGAGAGAGAGAGATCGAGAACGAGATACCCACCTCACTGTTCTCATTTTCAGCCGAATTCCTGGCCGTCTTGATTATTCGCTCTTCCTTCCGGCGTGGTGTTTGTGGTCCATCGATTTTTGTGAGCACCTAAAATCGGTTGTAAAGGTCCATTGAAGGCAAATCCAGCACGGCCGCTTCATTTTTTTGGCCCCAATCGAACCCTAGCTACAGTACCCATCCTGCTAAACCCAAAAAAGCCTCGTGGAAACTTCTCGAAAACTTGCCTCTCGGGGTACGGTACCGGCTTGTGGCGCCCCGGGCGCTGCGTTCGTGTTCCAGACAGGTTCACGGTGGTCAGGGATCGGTTGCTAAAAATCCAATTTCTTTCACGGAAGACCGACTAACAAAGATTCTTTAGGAATGGGCGGGCTAGCAGAGATTCTTTAGGACAGGGCAGGTCAGCAGGGATTCTTTAGGAAAGGGCAGGCTAGCAGCGATTCTTTAGAAAACAGCAGGCTAGTCGAGATCGTTTCGGAAATTTATCTGGCACTATCCCTTACCTGTGCCCCAATCCTCGCGTTCCGGCTGACACCACTGGACACCCTCGGGAAAATCGTCTGCCGGGTCCTTGATCGGGTCGGCCACGAATAGGGGCTGATTTTGACATCGGGCTACTGTAAAAACCGTATAAAAGGTCATTCCAAGTCATTTTTGTTTTTCAAGGGCCATTGAAGCTTCCCTACCGGCAAGCAGAGCCGCCGGGAGCAGCCAGACGTGCCGCGTTCGCATTGTTCGCTTGCCCACCGGGCCACCCGTTTAAGTGACCTGAAATGGGGGAGCTAGCACAGATTCTTAAGGACAATCTGAGACGGCAAGGAATTGGGGGCGGAGCTGAACAAGAGCTCAAAGTGACAGGCTAGCAGAGATCCTTTGGGAAGTTGAGGGGAACTGGAAAGCGCTTAAAGCGAGGGAGAGAGGGAGAGATAGAGAGAGAGAGAGAGAGAGAGAGAGAGAGAGAGAGAGAGAGAGAGAGAGAGAGAGAAGTACAAGTAAGAAATTTTTGGAAGCCAGAAGGTAAGCTAGCTGATCAGCCACCGATCGCCTAGAAAAACCTTCAGTCTCCTGGAGAGCCCGAATTCCTTCAGGACTCCGAAAAACCAGAAGAGCGTAAAGCGGAGCGTAGCGAAAAGCCGCGGAAAAGCGGTTCCGGTAGCGGCCACCCGGGGGCTGGGGAAGGCGGCTGACTAGCGGATTAGGGGCGCGAACATGCCGCGAAGATTGGTCAGGGAGGGGGACCGTGTTTTCCTGAGTCTCTGTTTCTCTCTCTCTCTCTCTCTCTCTCTCTCGCCCAAATCGCAAACACAAGCGGATTTGCACCAGCGCCTCGGGGGTGTTTCTGGGTGGAGACGTTCGCTAACCGCTGAAGGTTTTTCAAAGCAAAAAGCAACTGTATTTTAAAGGTAGTTGCAGGGCAGGCTAGCAGAGATTCTTTAAGAAAGAAAAGACCTGCAGATATTCTGTAGGAAAGGGCGAGCTAGCAGAGATTTTTCCGGAGCACGAGGAGGGCAGGCTAGCATAAATCATTGACTGGTTTTGGAAGCTACTCGAAGACTCGAGTCTTAGCCGGCTTCCATGCGCCTTTAAAGTGGAAAAAGAGCCAGGCGGCTCGTTCGAGCTTCAGTATGGCACTTGGAAAATAAGTCAAATTCATTTTAAAGGGATAGTGACAGCGGCTGACAAGAAAAAGCTAAAGCCGACGCCTAAGCAAGGCCTAAGCCTAAGCCTAAGCCTAAGCCTGCCGGAGCCGGAGCCGGAGCCTAAGCCGATTGTCATGCGCCTTCCTGGATCAAAAAAAAAGTACGGTAAAGTCCCCGGGGGCGGCAGGGGAAAAGCCGAGCCGAGGTACCCTTTCAACAAACAAGCTTTCACCAGTTCACTCCACACCCCCCGGCCGCTACAGCAGATTACTATCGACGACTTCAAATCGCCCCCGGAAAACTGACCCTTCGCCCCCTTCTTCTGCCCCCTGGGTCAGATCCGATCTTGTACAGAAAAAAAAACGGGAAATCCTGAGCACCGAGAATGAGGTGTTTGACCTCGAGGAAGCAGAAGGGGAAAAGCTTTGGTTTTGGGGTGGGCTAGCAGGGACATTTTGGAGGCTGGGCTTAGGCTTAGGCTTACGAAAACCAGACACGTTTTCCTAAAGAATCGCTGCCAGCCTGCCCTTTCCTAAAGAATCTCTGCTAGCCTGCCCTTTCCAAAAGAATCTCTGCTAGCCTGCCCTTTCCTAAAGAGTCTCTGCTAGCCTATCATTTCCTTAAGGACCTTTGCTAGCCTGCCATTTCCTAAAGAATCTCTGCTAGCCTGCCCTTGCCTAAAAATCTTGCTAGCCTGCTCTTCCAAAATCCTAGATATCGGCCCCGTCCCAATTCAAACCCCCAGTACCTGCTTTTAGTCAGGCCCAAGGTCATCTGGTCGTCTCCTCCGGTCAGGGACCCATTTTCCGGACACCCGATACCAGGACAAGGGCCCAGCCCACCCCCCACGTGAATAGGGTTGAATGGGGTGCCCGGAATCTACAGGATCCCCCCAGAAAATCGGGCTTATTGGACCCTTTCCAGGGGCCAGCGCGGCAACATCATATTCCACGCGCAGAGGGGGACCGGCCGATGCGTAGCCACGTCAAAATGGGGGCATTATTGCGGGGTAAACAGCCGACAAATAGACACCAACACCGAGGCGGGAAACAGGTAGGTGTAGGATACGTAGGGACGCCTTGGAATTGGCCAAAGACTTGAGGGAATTGAAAGAAAGCCGATACTTGGGCTAAGCCCAAGCCCAAGCTAAGCCGAAGCCGAAGCCAAGTCTAAGTCTAAGCTTCCAGAAGCCACAAAAATTAAAAAATCAGATTCCTTAGGAAAGCGCAGCTCAGCAAAGATTCTTTAGGAAAAGGCATAGCATAGATCCTTGAGGAAAGCCAGGCCACAGCGATTTTTAAGGAGATGGCAAATTTAGGAGGGTTTTCGAAGGACGTGCTAACAGCGATTGTTTAGGAAATCGCAGGCAAGCAGCGATGCTTTAGGAAAGGGCAGGCTAGCAGAGATTCTTGAGCAAGGGCGAAGGCCCACATGGCGGAAAACGATAAGCTACCCGATGACGCCCTCCGGGAGGTTACCGTAAAAGTGAAACGCGAAAAGTGAGCGATGAGTGTGGGCCCTTGACTGGGCCGATCCGGACGCCCGGATGGCAGGCAGCGGGACGGAAGCACGTGTCAACCAGGGGACGGGGGCCTTCCGCCCCCCCCCCCTCCCTAACCGTCTACAGGACAGACACGTAGCCGTGAATAGCAACACGCGAGTTCCGAAATGGTCTCTGCTAGTCTGCCAGAGGGGTTGTAGAAGCGATTGCTTATGAGGATGTGCGGGGGTAACCTCTTTTAGGATCAAATTTTTATGAGATAAATAGAAAATATGTTTAAACTTTTTCTACTATCCTGAATATCAAAAATTTACTAAAAAATGTATTAAAAACATCTAAATATTGATTTTCATGAAAAAATTACTAAATTCGGAACAATTTTTAAAGTTTTTGCATAGTGTTGCGCTTGAAATGTCTCCTAAAGAATCCCTGCTAGCTTGCCCTTTCCTAAAGAATCTCTGCTAACCGCCAGTTCTAGGATCTTTGCCAATCTGCATTTCCTTGAGAATCTTTCCTAGCCTGCCTTTTCCTTAAGAATCTCGGCTGGCCACCCCTTTCCTAAAGAACCTCTGCTAGCCTGCCCTTTCCTAAAGAATCTCTGCTCCAGCCCCTCCGATTCTTTATTTGTTTGTGTGTATCTACTCTGTTTGTTTGTCCGTCTGTGTTGGACACCCCTTTCCAGGGGAATCAGCCCCCAGCGCGTGTTGCCCAAATATCGGCTAATCCAAGGAAGGGCGGGGGACACGTCGGGCAGCGCGTCCCCGCGCGCGCCCTGTTTGGCAAGGGCCCGGGCGATGTGTGCGCCCGTGTCGACGGCGCGTAGCCATTTGGAATCGTTAGGGGGAGACGTTGCAAATTGGAGGGAACTGCTTGGCAGAGATTCTTGAGGAAGGGCAGGCTAGCAGAGATCCTTTAAGTCGGTTTAAGCTTATTGACGTAGCAAAAAAAATTTGAGCTTAGGAGGGAAGGTGTCGTAATGTGGTAGCTGCACATTGAACTGCTAGAAGACGTTGGGAGTGTTGCAAAAAATTGGCAGGCTATCAAGGATTTCTGGGAAAGCTCAAAGTTTAAAGCAAGAGCGAGCGAGCGAGAGAGCGCGAGAGATAGAGAGAGCGACAGGAGAGCGAGCGCGCGAGAGAAAGCGTGATCGTGAGAAAGAGAGAGAGAGATAGATAGAGAAAGAGACACAACGCAGGCGTGCATTTTAAAGGTACCGGCAAGTTCAGCCCTTGTTCAGCTGTTCAGCCCATTGGAAAGTTGTGAAGTGGCGGACAGGACAAGCCGCCCTCCCCCCGGGCCTGGGCGCGTGCAAATATGAATATCTGGGCACTCGAGTGCCGTTCTCGCCCCTTACAGACGCACAAAAGCGCCCTCCGCGCCTCGTTTTTAGGGGGGCAGCGTTTAGGGCGGCAGCGGCGGGGGGTCAAGCCCGCCGGCGCAGGGTGAAACAAACTCTATTCCGCTGCTTTTTTCTTCTCAAAAAGGACGAGTAAAAAATAGAAAAATAATGGCACTGATCACAAAAATAGGGGTAATTTCCAGCCTTTTAAAAATCGAAAAATCAGTTCCGGCGCAAGTACACGAAATACAAGCTAGGGTGGCTTGGAAAAAGTGATGTGGCGGATGCGTCGGAGCGGCAAAGTAGGCCTAAGCCCAAAGCTGGAACAAACCCAACCAAGTTAATTAACCAAAGGGGGAAGCCTACGCCTATCCAAGCGTAGCCCAAGCCCAAGCCTAAGCCTAAAAGCCGAATCCTAAGCCTAAGCTAAGCCTAGCCAAGCCCAAGGCTAAGCTTAATCCAAGCCTAACCTAAAAAATAAACAATACGGAGATGCTAAAAATGGGGAGAAGCTGGCAGATGGGGGGGGGCTATTCGCCCCCCGGATGCCCGGCAGCGGATCAGCGGGGCCCTAAAAACCAGGGGAGGTATAGCTTTTGGTGATGGTGGCCGTGGCAGAACTGGATTGCTTCTCCCTCCACCCCCCAGGCGACCCCATCCTGAAAAGGAGCGAAGAATAGGGAGCCTCGAACACAGCAGCAGCAGCCGGGAGAGCGGGGGGCGAAAGCGAAGTTCTTGAAAAGCGGATGCTTCTTTACACAGTCCCACCCTCCCTCCAACCCATTACAGGCGACGGTTGAGTCGGGAGCCGATGACAAAGTGCACCAATTGACGCCCTTGCTACTTCGGCTTGATTCAAGTTTACGGTACTCTCCCAAAATGCGGTTTTTTGTGTTCAAATCGCTAAATAAAGGTCAGAAACGGACTCAGCGACAAAAATTAGGTGGCGGAAGGCACTTTTTAGGGGAGAAAACCTCATTTTAGTTTGAGATCGGGTACCGTAAAGTAGTATACGGGGGTGACTACTTTACGGTACTCGCCCAAAATGTTCCTTTTTCTGCACGAATAGAAGCAGCAAGGTCTGAAACGTATTAATCAGCAAAAATAAGTGGGCGGAAAGGCCTATAAAGGAAAGATTCGGTCACAGATTCCATCTCTCAATCACACCCAGTTTAAGCCTAAAAATAGGGCTTCGTGCCACCCGGGGCCTAGTCGCTTCGGATGGGTGCGAGCTCATACAGTGTTTCGAAATCGGGCGCCGAGGAGCGAAGCGCCCAGGCGCCCTGATTTCGAAAGAGTGGAGCGGCAGCCCATCCGAAGCGACGGCCCACCTTGCGCGACATGTCATAAGCCTCAAACTTCGAAGTCTCAAATCACTCATTTTTAGGCCTTTCCGCCAAATTATTTTTGCTGCTTCATTCGTTTCAGCCCTTACTGCTTCTTTTCGTGCAGAAAAACTAAAATTTTAGCGAGTACCGTAAAGAGTCACCCCGTATACTACTTTACGGTACCTGATCTCAAAACTAAAATGAGGTTTTCTCCTCTAAATAGTGCCTTCCGCCACCTAATTTTTGTCGCTGAGTCCGTTTCGACCTTTATTTAGCGATTTGAACACAAAAAACCGCATTTTGGGAGAGTACCGTAAACCTGAATTTTCCCGCTACTTCTTGAGGTTCTTTCGCATTTCCGGGAGGGGCAAAATTTAGACTTTTCAACATTTTCAAAGTTTTCCGATGGTTTTTCTAGATTTTCCAGATTACTTTCCGTAAGTTTAAGTCTGTTTCAAAAAACCTCGAATTTCAGCAGCGACTCGACTTGACCCTTGCAGGTGCAGCAAGGCTATGTTTTTTGGCGAGAAATCACCATAGTTTAGTCCTTTATTCGCAACACAGAATTCAGAGCTAGTAACACGGCACGGACGCCTAGAAGACCACAAAAAAGGGAGGCGTGTGCAAAGATGATCACAGGTAACAGGTCAAAGCATGGAATCTCGAGGGGGCGGGGAAGTTCAGGGGCAAATGCTATAAGTACAAAAATTGGGGGGCAATTTCACGATCTTCATCACAATGATGGAGTTGGGCGAGGGGAGGGAGCAGCAGGGCTCATTTTGCTTGGTCATCACGTGTACGAGCCGACGGGAGGCGTTTGACCGAAGACGCCGTGCGCGATTTGCCTTCGCACCTTGAAGACCTTCTCGATGCCCTAAAAAGCGGATGTTTTTTAGAAGGAGAAACCGCGCGTGCCGGTTAAAGAGCGAGAGATAGAGAGATGAGAGAGAGTAAGGGTAGAGACAGAGAGAGAGCATGAGAGGAGGGAGAGCGAGAGAGGGCGAGCACGAGAAAGAGAGAGCCAGCACGTGCGTGAAAGAAATTCAAAGAAAACCGGGGCTATCTCCTGAATCCCGAATCCGAAACCGACCTGCTTGAAAATGTTGAAATTGTGCTCGATGAGGCCCTTCTTCTCGAAATTGTCGGAGCGCAAAATGCAGACGAGGGCGAGTTGTCGTGACAGTTGGCGGAGCACGAGGAGCTGAAAAGTAAAAAATTCAGAGAAACCTTTCGATCCCACCTGATCAGTGTGAAGCCGAATTTCAGAGTAAGACTTCTCGTCGAACGACGACGAGCCATCGCTCTTGCTCCTAAAACAAAGAAAAAAGTTGTTGAGCAAAAGTAAATTTGCGTACCCATAAATTGACGATATATCGATGGTGACGTCAATCATATCGCAGCACAACTCGTAGGTGGCCATTTCGACGGGCGTCGTGTCGGTGGCGATGTAGATTTTCGAGGAGACGTCGAACAGGAACGACTTCTCGACGTTTGAGCTCTCAAAAGGAATCATAAGTAGAAAATTTGAGCGTCGTTACCTGATTAAATATATCCAGCAGCCGCTCTAACGTCGACAACTGCTTGATCAACTTCTGGACGACCTGAGAAAAAAGCCGATAAATCCCGCATTTTCGCAATCACCTTGCTGAATGCCTCGAATATGGAGTGGTCGTAGATTGAGGTCAGGTGAAAGGAGACTTGGTTCATCAAATTTGGGTGACCCTGGTCGGTTAGGTCATCTTTTAACTAAAAAAGACGTTGAAATCTTTGCAAATCCACAAACCTTATGGAATATCTCGAAATTCGTGTCCAGCTTCACGTCTTCCGGCAGGCCATCCACCTCAAAATTCCTAATTGCATAAATTCCCACAAATTACCTTGTGTATAAACACCTCGAAATTGATGTTCTTGTTGATGGCGTATGCGCGGGAAAAATAGCTTGCCATCAATTTCTGGGCCCTAGGGAAGAATGGTGAGAATTGTTAAAAGTTCCTACTCTCCATAGTCGTCCTGCGAATCGATGATGAACAACAGGGAACCGCATCGCCTAAACAAAACGGATCAGATTCGTAAGACAAAAAAAACAGCGCTTTCGCAATATCGGGCGGGAGGTCGCTTTTCTCTTATAAGCCAGAAAGGACCTAGTAACGAAATAGCAATTTTTTGGATAGTATATATGTAGTAAAATTTACTTATATTCTGGATAAACGATCAACAAAGCCTAAAACAAACAAAAAATTGGTTCAAAAATCCATATTTTTTGTAATTTTTGAGAGAAACGCTTTTTACGTTTTGAATAGTAGAAAACAGTTTCGATGGGAATACTTGCACTTTTTAATAATAAAATCGGATCTTAAAATTTTGGTATTGCGTAACACCTAGAAAAAATCGTACCGAAATATATCTTCCGTGTTGCCATCGAAGGGGCACAGCTGCCCGGGGAATTCAACCGTCTCGAAGCTGACGAAGGACGAGGTGATGACTAAAAGATAGGGTAAGTTTTCTAAACGATAATTACTGTCTTTTGCGACGCGTGCCGTGCTCTCGACGAACAGCGTCTCGTTGGGGGACATCTTCTGGAAGACGACCTTGCGAATCGACGTTTTTCCACTCCTAGAAACAGACGGTAAGATCGCGAACCTTTGAAAAACCTCTTCAATCCGGTGAGCACGACGATAGGCCGGGCCGCCCGATCGACGTCGTCCATCCCGTAGGCGTAGTCCAGATCATCGTCGTCGCCATAAAAGGACGACATCTGAACACAAAGCTGAGGAATCTTTTTTCGAGATTTGAGAATGCTTTTCCGCGGGGAAAACGTAGAAATATGGCAAAAGCTAGCCTACATTGATAGAAATAACAACAACAAAAAATCGTAAACAACAATTTATTCGACACCCAATATGGCAGCAAAATCGTAAAGCGAATGATAGTAAAAAGGGTGACGACAATCGGACTAGCGGCAACCGGAAAACCCGCAAGCTAGTGAAAGCGCAAGAGAACCTAGATAGAATCAACATAGACAAGCGATAGACATGGTATATTCATTACAACGAAATGGTCTTGTTGGTCCCGCCCTCGGCTTCTCAATGCGCCGCCGCGAAACGTTGGAGATGCCCTGGAAAAACAACGTAAAATTAGTTTTCAAAAAAGCTTTTGAGGAACTGGACTGTTTGCAGTGGGAACTCACTTAATTGCAAAAGATTTTATAACATTTTACACAGTTTTTAGATGTAAAAAGCATATCAAATTTAGAAATTCTGGACTTTTTTGGTAAAAAAACTTATGAAAAATGACCAACAAAGGCCAACATTTGCAAAATTTCAAAATATGTGTTACTTTACAGCAATCAAAAAAAAATACATTAAATAGTTTCAACAAGTAGTCAATCAGCGGCAAGATAAAAAGTGGTTTCCCTGATAATCCCCCCTGCAAACAGTTCAGTACCACTGCCCCAAGCATCCAAAAAAAAACGTACCGGGCATTTCCACACCGGCCGCCCGTGGGTATTTGTCGCGGTAGAGCCGGTCGCGTATCGCCAATTGCTGGTTGTACTCATTTTCGCTGATCGGCCTGAAAATCGTAGCTAGAAAAGAACATTGAAACGTACTGGAATTCGAGTTCTATTTTCCGCAAGGGGTCCGAGTGCGGGTTCCTGCGTCTCCACATCCCACTGGGCGGCTGGAGTTGATTGTTGGCGGCAGGGGCTCGACTGATCGGGGCGCTTGGGATCGAGAATCGGGGCCTGTTGCTCTTCAGGGTCCTCGTGCTGCTGCTGCTGCTGGCGATCGGCTGAGATGTGAGGGCTGTCTGAAGAAAAAAGCATACATCGAATCCGGGTGTTCTTTCGCATTCGGGGGTCTATGTTTCTTTTTCTTTTTTTTTTTTTCCCAAATGCCTAGTAAGCTAAGAGTAAGCATTTTAAAGTTTTCAACTCGATAAAATGTCTAAAAACTTCTAACGGTCGTAATTTTTCGACAAAAATGGCTATCTTTAGTCGAAAAATCAAGATTTTTTCGCATGTTCTTCATCAATGTTGCACTTTTAAAGCTTAGGAGTAGTAAAAGCGCTTTAGAAACGCGATCGCTATTTCTATTAGCAAAATGGAACCCGATCTAGAAAAAAACCAACGTGATAAGAAGTGTCCTGCGTCGTGGAAGCGGTGTGGTTGGGCGTGTAGCGACTAAAATCAAAATATCAACATTCCGATTGAACTGCCTAACCCGGGGTTGCCAGCTTCATAGTGCTGTGCGTTGTGGTTGACGGCTGGCGGCGGCTGACGATAAGATTGAGGTGCAGGAGGCGGGTAGAACTAAAGAAATTGCAATTTTTCGGCGTTTTTAATTTTAAGTTTAAAAACCGGCTGGCCAAGGTATGGGGCGCCCGGAAATCTGGTGGTCGCAGGAAAAGAAGCTTATCACCCGGCCAGACGGCCAAGAATTGGGCGCCGGATAACTAAGGACGAGACGGCGCAAAAACGCGGTCGGTTGTTTTTGTGATGTGAAAATGATCGATGAGGGGCAGGGTGATGAGTCACAAAAACAAGACAATGAACGCCACGAAAAGCCTGGTTCTTTTGCATTATCGGGGGGGGGGTTTGTACAATTCTGGAATACCTGGTAAGTTAATGGGATCGATTTTATTCGAATTTTTTATCGAATTCAACTATCTTATTTACAGCTATCCTAATTTAGAATTTTTCAAAACTACAAGAACGTCTTCAAGAAGCGAAAATTCGAAGCTTCTCACCTGTTCCGGGCGTCGAGCCAAGTGATCATCTACCGGATGGAGGGGCCTGTTGCGATCGTTGGCCGGGTAGCGGACGGGCTGCTGTTGCTGCTGCCGTGCGTAGACATCATCTCGACACCGATCCGGGGGTCCATATCCGTTTCCCGTATTCCCGTAATCGCGAGGGTCTTCATAGTTCCGGCGCCTCGATGGCACCTGTAATATACAAAGGTTATATAAAATTTATTAATCAATATTTTTATATGTTTTAGTAGTTTTGATCGCTAGAATGCTATAAAACCCTTTTAAATGTTGATTTGAAAAGTGAAAATTTTATCTTTTGTAGGTTGTTTTTGATACACTTTTGACCAAAAATCCAAAAATTTTCGAAATCTTTTAAATTTCGAATGTTTTAAGGGATAACTGGGGGAAAATCTAGCTCCCTGCTAACATTCCAGTACGAAATGACCGTCCTCACCTTGCGTCGGAGCGCCGTATCGCACGGGTCCTCCGGGATCCTCATAGTAATCGTTGCCAGCCGGCGGTAGCCTCCAGGTTCTTGGTATCGCTCCCTTTCCGGTTGCTGACCGTAATACATCTTCTCGGTAATCCGGCCGCTCCGGAAAGCGTCGATCTCCTTGAAAGTCGCGAGGGCCACCCTGGAACTCTTGACCGCGTCGATGTTGGTCTTCCGGTCGTGCGCAGCCGTTGTAAGCGTTCGTAGTAGCATTTTGCGATCCAGAATATCCTGGATTATTTCCGAAACGACGGGCTGTGCTTGCGCTTGGCTTGTGCCTGTTGCAAATATCCGTTGAGCGGGGCCATTGTGTCGGAGCCCCGAACTCGGTCCCGCCGCCGAAAAGCCCTCTTCACTATCGAGGTCATCATCGTCCTCGACGTCATAGCCGCTGGGCGCAGTTCTGACCGGCCCGATATTTTTGTCCTCGTCGGTCAGGCGGCCTGCAAAATTAGAAATTGCAAGTCTCCAGAAATCGACTCACTTCCGCTCAGCGCGTTGCTGACTTTGGCGACAGTTTCCGCGTCCGGGATGTAGTCACCCTCTTCGTACGACTCGTTGAGGTTGAGCTCGCTATCGGGCACGAGGTGACTGCAAAAAAGATATGCTCAACGCTCAAGGGCATAAAATTCGTGCATATTTTAATATTTTGCTTAAAAAATGCAAAAAAGATGTATTTTCGTCCAAAAATGGCCGATTTCGAACAAAATTTCGACTAAAAGTGTTATTAAATCGATTTTGTTTTATGTTTTTCCACTTAAAATATCGTCAAACCTTGCTAAAAACGCGCGTAAAAGTTCTTTTTTTTACGTCACTAGACTTCTATGGGTAAAAGTTGGTTTCCCTCCCCCCGATAATGCAAAAGAACCGGAAATTTGATCATATGGAAATTCGAACAGATCAATAAAGATATGGATCAATTACCCACTCGGAGCCGGTGCCATAGACGGTCACGCCTGGCGGCAGATCCATGGCAAGGTCGTGGAGATGTGGCGGCTTTTCCGGGCAATTCGCAAACTTGGTCTCGTCCCAAATTGTGAAGATGTGATGGCTAAAACAACGACAACTATTTTATTTCAAAAGATGCAAAACTCACACAACAACCAGCGCTTTCCCCAGCGCGCAGTTGGCACGGTGCCTCAGCTCGCAATCCCGATGGAAATCGCAGCCCGGGTAGTCGGGCGAGTCGCGGGCCAACATGTTTTCGCGCAACAGGTCGGAGATTTGTTCTAAAATCTGCTTCCTTAGAAAACGATTGAAATATTACGGTTTGTCCAGGGTTTGTAGGTCTCCGGAGCGCCCTCCGACATCCAGAATTCCGAGAGCAATCCCAGGAAATCTTCGCAAAAGACGAGCCGTTTCTCGATTTCACCTGAAAATTTAGTGCTCGTACACAAAAGTAAAGTCGGCTTTTTCGCATTATCGGGGGGCAAGTTTTCTGTAGTGATCTAGAAATGCCTGGTAGCTTAATAGGTTTTTCATAACGTTCTTAGTAAAATTTAGTAAAATAAAACTATAATGTACTTAGAAAAACTACTATTTTTCAAAAACGGCAGCTATTGGTCGAAAAGAACTATATTTTTTTGTATTTTTCGAATAACAATTTGTATAGTTTTACGGTCTAGTAAAAAACCAGTTTGGAAAAAAATGGTTGCTGAGAAATTTCCTTCCCCCTCCCCCCGTTAATGCGAAAGAACAATTAAAACTATACCGAAGGTTATTGGAGCCTGCGACCCGTGCGCCATGAAGAACATCGACGTACGGACCTAAAAAAGTTTCTAAACTGTTTCCAATTCTAACCAGATTCCAATCGTTTTCGTTGACCAAAATGTAGGGCGTGTACTCCTTCACAATCTCGCCGAGCTCGTAGAAAACCCGCGGAATTTCCAGCCTGTATTGTCCCGACGTCGGGATGATGCCGGTTTTGGCGGCTGAAAAGTGAAATCGCCTAAATAGCGTTACAAAAACCCACTCTCGTTATTCAGGTGTTTCCAGTGTTCACTGGGGACGGTGTCCGACTTGTAGAGAAGGTTTGGCGAAAAGCTGACGAGCCAAGTCTTTGTCGTCTAAAGTACATAGTCAACAAAGGCAGCCGCAAAACCCACAATGACGCCCTTCTCCGGTGAAAAAATGACCAAAGCGACCTCAGAAGGATGGCTTCTCAAAATTGAGGACGTATAACTAAAAAGTAAAATTGAATATCGACAATACTTCACCCACAAATCATCGTAGATGTTCATTTTCAAGACGGCCATATTCATATTCTGGACAATTTCTGTAAAACGTTGATCAAGAGAGGCGAAAGATTGACTCACGCTCCACGGATTGTTCCTTGAGGTTGACCTTGGTGACGCGGAAGCCAACCTTGATCACGTCGGCTTTGGCGTCAATCAGCGTCTGCATATAATGATCGTTGACCACCTGAAGAGCGGATCAAAACCAAGGCATCAAGCTTACCAACGGGTCTTGCGTGTAAACCGGGATATCCGATTCCTCGGCGGCTCGCCGGGCCAAAATCATGTCGTTCCGGTGCTGGATCGCGTTCCGGATCGACTAGAGAGCAATTTTCAAAGAGAACTTCCGACCAACCCTTTCTTTCAACGCCAATCCCGGGTCTTTCTCGACGGCCCGTTGGTAGTGCTCAACGTTGGCGGCCCGCCGTCGTGCCACCTACACACAAAGTGAATTTTTGCACATAAAATCATCACCAACCAATTCTGGCGCATTCTGCTGATCCGCACGGGCTTTGAAATGACTTTTTCGGTCGGGGGACAGCTCCTCCCATAGCTGGCCCATGTCTTCACAATCTTTGGTGTCGCTGCGCCGGAAGCCGCGCTTGTAGCGCTCCTTGAAGACCTGCATCCCTTCGTCGAGAACCCACTGCCAGTACGGGGCCCGCTTGCCACTAGAAAAAAAGGTTTAGAAACGTTTTAGGGATCAAATTATCTCCTAAATTAAAAAAAACTCACGATCGCCGGGTGGGGATTTGGCCGGCGTAGATGGTGGTGTAGGGACGTCGCGGCTGTTCAATTTCATCTAAAAATAAAGGTAAAATGCTTTTTAAAAAGTTACCTATATTAGGCATTATCCCAATTTAGCCGGCCGTCAGACTGCGCCCATTCACTGAGTAAATCTGAAAACAACTCTATTATAGATATTGGAATACAATAAAACAAGAATTGAACGAAATTTGGCTTATGAGCGAGTGAGAATGAGCTCCTGCAATGCTTATTTCATGTTTGCTGCTGTCCGGTTAGAAATAGGGAGAGTGTGGGGAAACGATGATACGGAGGAAGCGTAAGGGAAGGCAGCGGACAGACCACAAGATGCCAGACACCCCAGCGCGGAAAGTTTACCAGGAAAAAAAGTATCTCTCAGGCTCGGAAGCTTGTTTTCTAGCTAAAAACGGCTTGAAGGAAGAAGATAAAACGAAGCAGCGGCGGCGCAGCAGAAGAAAAAGAAAATTTATTTGTGGCCCAGCGAACAGTCCGGCGAACCTGGGATCGGCTCTTCCGTGTAACAGAAGTAAATGATGAAAGATTACTCCAAGGTCAAAGTTGTGATTGAGAATTGTGTGAAGAGGAAACTAAGGACAGAAGGAAGGACGGAAAGAAGGAAAGTGAAAAGGAATTGAGAAAATTGAAAACCATTTACTAACTTAAATGCTTCAATTAACACTCCCACACATGCCTAATACCTGTAAATATCAAACCTTGCAACAATTATATGGCGTAAAGCAATACGGTAGAAATTCCGCGACACAATCCGATGACGAAGGTCCCGCAACGGGGATCCCTCGTGAAGACCGGCAGTACATTTTCATTCCTCCTACAAACACGTTATGGAGACACCGGCTGCTGTTCAGGAGGTGCTCACGAAGATGAACCCCGTCGTCGAGACCGTCCTCAAGAAACTCGCAATCTTCGCGATCACCGAGGTCAAGGACCTCCAGTTGAACGACCTGCGCTTCACGGAACAGGCGCTCCAGCTCCTTCCGCCACACTTTCCCAACCTCGAGAACTTGTCGCTCGTGAATTGCGGTCTGACGTCTCTGGAGGTAAACTTTTATTTTGGCTAATTGTCTCTGAGGAATTTATGGATTGCATTAATCTTGTTTTTGCAGGGCTGCCATCTCCCGAAGTTGAAGCGCTCGACCTCTCCCACAACGCGACCTGGCCAAACGTTCAGTCGTCACCAAGCAGTGCCCGGAACTCGGCGCCCTCGTCCTCTCGGAGTGCAAGATCGCCGACCTCGCCGCCATCGAAGAGCTGAAGGGTTGCAAGGTCGAGACGCTCGACCTCTACGGCAATCCGGTGGCGAGCGTAGCCGACTACCGCAATCAGGTACCTTTTTGCCTGCAAATCTTTATTGTCTTTTAGATCTTCAAGCTACTACCCGAGCTCAAGTACCTGGACGGGCTAAACGAGCAAGGCGAGAAGTTTGAACCAGCTGAGTTTCCTCCACTGGATTGGCTGTTCAAGTTTCCATCCGTCAACCAAGATTCCCAGGTATGTGATTTGCAAACGACGTTGATATAAATTTGTTGGTGGCGCAATTTATGGTTTTAGAACCGTGCGGAACCCGTCCAATGGCCTGCTCTCTTCATGGTGAACAGCAACAAGGCCTACAAGAAGCACCCCCAGTCGCGGGGCAAGAAGCGCGGCCACTCGGGCGCCGGCGATGAGGACAGCAACGACGTTCCCGCCACCAAGAAATAAGCAAAACCTCATCCCGCCTCATTTTTTTCTCGATGTAAATGCGACTTTCCCCATTTTAAATTTCCCAGTCCGTGTTCATTTTCTCACTTTATGCGATTTCAAATTGGAAATAAATGTCGCCCCAAAAACTTGACTGAGTAGCGACATAGACGCATATTGCAGTACAGTACAGTGTAGAGTTGGAAAAATTAAAATTAAATGCGGGGAGTCACCAGTATACGACCATGAACCTCCCATGTTGCTCGTCTGGCAAGATAGGAAGCCCACACGAATTTTGAAGATCGACGAGTATTGGCGAAACGCGATAACAGCATCCCCTACACCGCATCGCCGCTTTCAGGAACTTTGTTCAAGAAATGAAAGTCTCCTCACATGGTATCGCATGATTGCACGTCATAGATCTCGTTTTTTTTATAATTTTTATAGCAATAACAATTCATTTCAACAAAAATGATTTACTTAAGCGGGATAAAGCGAGAAGAATGGGTAGCTCCGATACCAGGTCGACCGTGCTTCACAGGCTTGTAGGTGATCGCGAACTCGCCGAGGTAGTGGCCGATCATCTCTGGTTTGATTTCAGTCTAAAAACAAAAATCATGAAACGTATAACGACTATAACGGACCTGGTTGTAGACCTTGCCGTTGTAAATTCCGACGACGGAGCCGACCATCTCGGGCAGGATGATCATGTCGCGGAGGTGGGTCTTGACGGTGGCGGGCTTCTCCAAAACGGTAGCGGCTTTCTTCGATTTCTGTAGACGCGCGAGGAGGGCGAGGTGCTTCCTCTTCAGCCCGCGGGCGAGGCGTCTGCGTTGGCGGCACGGTAGGAGCTTCGAGAGTTGATCCCTGAAAAACGTACATAATGATCCGCAAAACCAAAAAGGCTCTGCTGGGCAGCGCAAAAAAAATTTTCGGCTGCAAAGATTTAGGCCGGTCGGCAATGCAGTGGAGGAGACAAACCAAAACGGGGGCTTGGTGCACATGGGAGGGGGTCCAAACTTTTGAGGATATGACGCTACAACTGAGGTTTTTAACCTCACAGCGCATCCAAGAAATCGGCCATGGGCAAGCCCGCTCTTGTTGATTTAAGCCAAGTCTATCGGAGAAAAAAGCTAAGCTAAGCCGAACCTCGGGTCTAGGCTTATTTCTTAGTCCAAGCGAAGTCAAGCGTAGGCTTAAGCCAAAACCAACGCCTTGTAGCCCCCTATCGCCAAGTCTAGACAGCCGCCCTCATGTGCATAAGCATTCAAAACGATCAAATAGCAAACTGGACCTGTTCATGTCGAGCAGCTGGTCGAGGTCCACGCCGCGGTAGGAGAACTTGCGGAATGTTCTCTTCCTCTTCAGCTCGGCGAGCTGCGCTTCATCAGCCATGTTGAACCCTGGAAGAAAACGATAAGTAAATGGTAGCGTGAAAGAAACTGGAAAGGAACGGAGGGAAAACTGTAAACGGAATAGCGACAAGAATACCGCAAAAAAACGGGCTGGAAATACGCGGAGAGTGTCTAATACGTGATCTATCGAATAAGCATAATGGCAAAATTCTACGACGACGAGCGACATGAATTTCAGGCAAAGTATTGATTAGCACAGAAAAATTTGGAAGCGGCTCCGGGCGGGCGGCCAGGGAATTTCCTACCGCAAAGGGGGTCTCGACGGGACCCTGGGCGCGCCTTTGAACACCTTTCGGAATTAATCTCGTTGAATAGCGTAAACAGACGAGACGGGAGAGAAAGCGATAAGAAGAAATTGAGCTTCCAGCCCGGAAAATTATTGATCGTTTTGAAAAATTGTGATTCATTTTGCTAAATTTTGTGGGCTTTTATCTTGTAAATTAACACCCCGAACACCAAAAAAAATAACGTCTAGGCTGATGTGAGGATGAAGGCTTTGTTGCTGCTGTTTTTATTCGCTAGCTGCATGCTGTGCACAAAAGAAATCCGAGAACACCACGAAAGCGGCGGTCGACGCGACGGTTCCGCTGGTTTTGAAGGCGACGCTACCGCCGCTGCCGGCGGCCCAGGCAGTAGATCGAGGTGAGTGTCCTCTGTGTAGCGGATTGGAGGGAGAACACGGCGGCACGATGACGTTGTACAGCTTTAAAATTCACAATAATAATGCTTATAACAAAATTGAATTTGCGAGTTATGATTTTTTCACCACTCAGCGCACCTTGCTGCAAAACTTGCACAACCTAATTGCGTTTCGTATTTTAGTCGGGCGTTATCTAAAGTGATGAAAACGAGAAGCCAATCCGGCCCTCTCGTTTAACACTGGGTTTAGAATGGTGGGAGAAAGTCATTTTTGTTGTAATTGCGCGTCTCGTCCGTCCCAAAGAACCTCCCGATTTTCAGGCCGTTATCTCGGGGATGACGAGATCCCTACCTATGGTGGGCTAGCCGGGTGTTTGGGGAAATTCCAACTCGTTTAGAGCCCGACCTGCCCGAGGAGGACGAGCCATCAGACGAGCGCGAAGGCGATGGAGACAGTGATGTTAGTGAAGAAAGGTGGGCGTAGTTTTTTGCAAGGTTTATTGGGTAACTAATCGATCTTAGGAAAGAGGAGGACTTTATCGACCGCCCGACCTTGGATCGTGTCCCGCACCCGGAAGTCGAGAGACCGGATGTTGTTTCCGTCATCTCGAGCGCGTTCAATAACCGGTAATCAGCTTAGTAACCATTCAGAAAAGTCTAGAAAAACTTTCTCATGTCCAAAAATCAAGACCGACCTGCTCACCGGCACTAGCATCGGCGACCTCAGCCCCGAAGACGTCGGCATCATCGCGTCGATGGGCGACGCCGTGGCGGTCAGTGCCGCAAGATATTTTGGTTCTGGTTTCTTAGCGAGGAGGGAGTTTTGTGTCCAAGGTTTTTCAATATTTCGCTCCGTTTCGGTACCACTCCAACGCGATCCGATAGACGGTTTCCCCGGGAAGCTCCCCGCTAACCAACCAGAACCAAGGTTTTTGAGGCCCCCATCACTTACCCCAGGCATCCATATTTAGATCTCCTACACCTCAGATTTGGTTGGTGGGCGAGAGTAGGTGGCGGCTTGTGATCGTCTTTTTGTTCTAACTCCATTTTTTTGCGAATTGAATGCAAAGCATGCGGCGTAGATTTGGCTATTTTTGGAAGCTTCAAATTTTAGACTGGCGAAGGGCTGTGGCCACAGACAGACATCGAATTCCGAGGTGCCGCCTTCCCGATCGGCGGTGATGCGACGATTGATGGGCTCGTCACCATTCCAAGTGGGTTAAAGGGAACGCGTCGTCTAGTTTTCAGATATCCTGCGTGAATTCAACCCGAGGTTGACGGGCGTGTCGCATGGCATGGGTACGCGGGATCAGCTTCCGGCCCATCAACTCTCCGTCGCTGTATCGAATGCCACATCTTCCAGTATGCCGGAGCAGGTAGGAAAAGAACCCTATAAACTTATTGTTACAAAATCGAAGATAGAGGCAAAAAAAGCGCCTTTCAGGCCACCGAACTCGTCAGACGCATCAAAATTTTGCGAGACGCCGACTTTAATAACGAGTGGGTGATGGTGATCATCACAATTGGGACGCAAGAGGTAAAATAACTGAGAAAAAAACACAATTTTGAAATCGGCAAGTATGAAACGCTAGATAAAACCCTAGGTCTGCGCACATTGCCGGGGGCCCGATGTGGCCGCGCTGCAGCGCGCTATTGATATCTTGTCGATGGGCCTCCCAAAGGTTAGAAATCTCATAGAAGTTTTACTTACCTTTTAATATAATTTTTAGACATCCTTTTCTTCATTGTAAACTGGGAAAGACGTAATTTAGGCGCTCGTCGTACTGCTGGGCCCGGTGCACGTCTCCAGCGCGTTCAACCAGAAGGCCAACCTGCTAAAGTAGGGGGTATAGGTTTTTCGGTATTTTTGAAATTTAGAACTCGCTGCTCGTGCTCCCGGAATCAATCCGGCGGCTTTATGGACGAGCTGAGCGATTCGTGGCAGAAGGCTTTCCAAAGGCTGCAGAAAGATGCCGATGAGCACCCTTTCAAGGTAAATTCAAAATCCTTTTGTAAAAATCGTCCTTTAGCGCCCAACGTTTGGTCTGTTAGCTATCCCGATGCTAACGATCACCTCACGGTTCCCCTACGGGCTTTTCATGAAGGACCGACCGCTGCTCAATCGGTGAGTCCCAGTAAAAAGGCTCAATTTTTCCTCCAGCCGTGGCCATAACTATGCGACAAAGTGGCTGTGGAATCGATTGATTGCCGGTGAGTTTTGAGTACTTCTAAAAGTTACCTTTTTCCTAGGTGACAAATACAATCTATCATCTGCTACTCTATCGCAGGATAGCTACTATTGTCCATCAACGGTAGGTCGACAAAAACTGGGTGCAAACTTGTTTTGGCTACTTAGTGCACGACCGTTCAGTGGCATAAATTAATAACGAAAAATCCCCTTCAGGGCTGTCCCTACTTCCGCACGACCGCAAACGCGAGGGCCTGCCAATTGCTCAGCCTAACGGAGGCAAAGGACACCGAACTGACCCTCGGCAGTCGGGGGAAAGTCTTGAAAAAGGTATTTTTCTGCTTTTCTACCCTTGAAATCCCCCTCAATAGCCCCGCCGAACCGTCAAGAAGCTCTACACGATCGCCGCGTGCATTGTGGTGATCGCTTTTTGTGTGGTGATCACCGTGGGCACCATCTTCTACCAAAAGAGCAAACAGGTTCGGGATAAACGACAAATTTCAGAATCGAACCTGGATTTCAGTCTCGGCACGGCCGATTCGAGATCGTCGACGAGGCGCAGAAAAAGTTTGAGGAGGCAAAAGCCGAGGAAGAGAAAGCCCTGATCCAACGGGCCAACAGCCGCCTCGAGCGCAGGCTCGAGACGACCAACGACGAGTCGAGCGCGTTATGAAAATAGTTTTAAATTTCAGCGCAAAGCCCGATTACTTTCTGCTCCCTATTCACCTTGCCCATGTGTATTTTGCTTCTAATCACATGTATTTTGTGTAAAACCAGGTTCTAGGCTCCGATCTTCTAGGCTAGATCGCCGTGTTTCAGCGTGCTTTACTCAGGCTTGTAAGTTCAAAACCCGAATTTACCCTGTATTCTCTGATCGCATTTGTACGTAGCCGCGTTTTGTGTGCCGTTCGGTAGTCACAACGACTCGCCCCCCACTTCCCATTCCACTTCGACACCCAGGGTCCCCAATAGCCTTTTTGGTCATTGCCCAAAGTCAGCCTTAATCGAATAGCCTTGCGACTTTCTCTCCCTTCTCGAACTGGTTGCTTTTCTGTTTGTGACGCACATGTTACAATGTCTTCCTGGGGGACCAGACCTCCGTCAATTCACTTCACCCTGTCTTCGACCGTGTGACGCATCTGTCAACGATTAAATAAATACTTTAAGGACGCTTTCACTTCAAAATACAAAAGTAGAGGAAGGCGGAAGTTATTTCACGTCACGATTTCAGTGGATTAGCCGATAATACACCCATATAAAGAGATTGCGATAGCAGGGGCCAAAATTTATCGAGCTCTTATTTTTTAAAAAGCTTTTTATAGTAATTTAAGTTTAGTTTTTCTTTTAGAATTCCTTTCTCGGAGAAAGAAAATTTTCTTTTAGAAAGCGGTGGGGGTTTCCGAGACGCTACACTTTACGCCACCTCGTTGTGGGACCACCGGCCCTTTGCCGATCGCTCGGCGCTCTCCCAGATTTTTGTGAAACGGCCTAAATTGTCTTGACGCCGAAACTTTGCCGCTTGTTTTGCCTGGTATCCGCGCTAAAATGATTCCCAGTGCCTCTATTTGACCTCCGAGCGCGTTCAGCATGCGTATACCTCAAAATTTCACCCCGTACAGATTTCTGTTGCCTAACATCTCCGACTCTCCGGGCGTTATTTCTCCTTTCCGGTCGTCCCGACACCTTTCTTGTTTTCGAGACCGTTCTACGTTTTCATTTTCATTACATACTTCATTTTTCAGACGCGATGAAGTACTTGGGCGCCTACCTTCTCGCGAATATGGGCGGAAATGCTTCCCCATCAGCCAAGGACCTACTCGCCATCCTCGGTTAGTTTATTACTTACTGACTACCGATAGGAAAAACGGTCATTCCTTTCACGTTTTGTTTGTCGACCTATTTAATTGTTTTTAGGATCGGTCGGCCTCGACTGCGACATGGATGAGGCCAACAAGGTGGTCAACGAGCTGAGCGGCAAGAAAGTCGACGATGTGATCGCAGAAGGAAAGAAGAAGGTCTCATCCGTGCCCTCAGGAGGAAGCGGCGCCCCTGCCGCCGCGTCCGCTGCCGCCCCAGCAGCAGCTGCTGCTCCCGGTGCGTTTTGCTTTCGTTTTTCTCGCTCACTCGGTGCCGTCGCCGTGCTCCGCGCAGAAAAAAACTGTTGGGTTTGGCGTGGTACTATTCAAGTTGAGAGAGGCCATTTTGCTTTCGTATATGTTACGGCAAACTTGGCTTCACTAATGCGTTGATCCGTTTACCCCGGTATCACGCTTATCGTTTACTTATTTTCGGCCATTACCGAAGCGTAACGCTCGTGGGTCTTGCTCTCGTCATGAAACACAAATTAATTCCTCCCAAGTTGAATAGTACCGTAGCCGGCGAACCCGTTGTGTTCGTAAATTATTTCCTTTTTTCAGCCGCCAAGAAGGAAGAGCCCAAGGAGGAATCCGACGAAGACATGGGATTCGGACTTTTCGACTAATTTTGCTGTTCATGTCCACATTGTTATTTTTTCTCGTTGATAAATACATTTTGCGACGGGATTGAATTGAATATCAAGCCTTGGCAAAGCACAATATCTATGCACGTTAGAACAATTGGCGCTGTGGATTGATCCGTAGTTCTTCATAGCGTTCCTCGCGGTTCTGGGAGCACAAAATTTCCAGTCCTCTTGTTTCGGGTATTACGGGGAAAGCTTTCGTTCGCCCTCGAAACGTTCCTTTGCAGCTAATCAACGATGGGCAAGCTAAAGAAGACGCAGAAGTATGGGCGCAAAGCGATGGCTCGGTTGATTAAACCGACGGATCAGCGAATGTTAGTGATTTGGTGTTGACCCCAACCTTGGGATTTACAGAAACGAAAAGGACCGGGTCATCCGGAAGAAGAAGGAAGACGAACATGCGCTAAAGTTACACGAGGCGTACGTTTTTAGCATTCGTTCATAACCTGGTTTTTTTAGTCCACAAACCTCCTCGGCGATGTTCCTGAAGTACAACAGCCAGCTGGGCCCCCCATTCCACGTGATCATCGACACCAATTTTGTCAACTTTACAATCAAGAACAAGATGGATTTGTACACGGAGCTGATGAACTGCCTTTACGCAAAAGGTAGAACTTTGATTGAGTTTTTACGTGGTGGTATCTAAGAAACAATACAATCCTGTTTCCAGTGATCCCGTACGTCTCGGACTGCGTGATCGGTGAACTCGAAAAGATGGCGTCTCGGTTCAAGATAGCTTTGAAAATTCTGAAGGACAGCCGGGTTCAGGTTTGGCGTGAGGATTGTTTCAAGTTCTGGCTTTTTCAGCGACTCTCCTGCTCCCACAAAGGCATCTACGCCGACGACTGTATTGTGCAACGCGTCACACAGGTTCGTGTTTCTATCTTCGTGCGTTGCATCGTGCGTGTGTTTGTCTATCCGTCTCTATCAACAATTATTTTTTAGCACAAATGCTACATCGTTGCCACCTGCGACAAGGACTTGCGGCGACGAATTCGCAAAATCCCCGGCGTCCCCATTATGTACATCAGGTTCGTTGCTTTAGCTTTTCGGGCTTCCTTGAATTGTGTATGCGAAACTCCACTAATATATCGGTTTTAGGAATCACAAATACGAGATCGAGCGCATGCCGGACTCGCACAATTTCTGAAGACGGTTCCGCTGCGGCTCGTTCACCAAACGTGACTTCGTTATTTGTTTTTCGTTATGTTTTTCTCGTGATAAACAGTTTTCAGCAGACAATTAGCGTTTAAGATTTCGCAAAACCTCTGGAAGAAGGTGGACGGAGTGACACGAACCAAGACAAGCAGGCTACTTGAATCGGAGGAAGCGCTTTGAAGCTTTATTAGGTTTCTATTCTTTAAGGTTCGGGGCTAGCGAGCAGCGTCTTTGATGGTGTAAGCGCCTCATGAGCCTGGATTTAACTACCCCTTCAAGTGTACGGCCTTTTTCGCAGAATCATTTTCCGAGGTTTCCCTGCCGTCCGGTCCTCGCACCCCTTCCACTCGAATTGGTCCCCCGGTGTCGCGTACGGGCCGAGGGGGGTACCCCAGTGGTTTCTCGGGTGTGGGGGGATCAATCTGGCACGCAACGCCGGCACCAGCGTGCGGCCGCGGCGCGTGCGCGACGCGTATTTTAGAAGCCGGGGGGCTACCCCGAAGTCGCGCTGAAGTTATCGGTTTTGCCGCGCGGTGATCGCGCGCAGCCAGCGGACTTTTGGTGCCCGGGGCTATTTTGGGGGGTCGGCTGGTCGGAGATGGGCAGAAGCCGGGCTGCTATTCGGCTGCTAGGCCCGGCTATAGGTGGCTAATTACGCTGGGTGGATGGCTATCATTTTTCACCGGCCGCTGTCGTTTTCCTATTCGAATCGAGGCTTTTATGGAGGCAACTTTTGCGCCAAAATCTCCTGCTCATTATTTTGGCGATTTTCATGTTGGATGTAAAGGTTTTTCGAGATTCTCGGCTCCAAAGGCCGCGATTTCCGGTGTCTGGAATTTAGCCAGTTTTGGTTGAGTTTTTCGTCGAACCTCGTTGATTTTATGCAATACATAGCCCTGACCGTGTAGTTGTTCAATTTTAATATTGATTTCCCAAGATTTTCAGCTGATTCTCTCCGCATTTCCGCTAGCAAGAGCTTGCCGAATCCCAGCCAACAGCGCTACCGCAAATTAATTCAATTCCCCGATTTAATAGAGCTTTCTTGGCAAGTTTTTCCAGTTTATCTATAAAAACATTACTATAATTTTATTGGATCATTTCTAAAAGGCCGCGGCTACAGTCGCGCCTTAATATTTACAGGTACACCTAGCGTACTCACATAATATTGTTGCTCCATGGACCTAAATTTTGTGATTTTAGGAAAAGCTGGCTTCATTATATTCGAGCATGGCACAATTGCTTTGCTTTGACTAAATTTCTAGATTTAATGTAGAACGGAAATTCGACTGTTTGCACTGTTTGTATACTTTTTGATTTTGGCAACTTCAACGGCTCGGATTAAGTTCTAGAATGCCGTAACTGTTCCGGAATGTTTAGATTGTCCAGTTTTTTGTTTTTCATTAATTTTACCTGAACAAGGACGTTATCTGATTCTGGGAATTCTGTGGCCGACCGTTGATCACCAGCTAGGATTTGCTGATGCCATTTCGATACCTTTCTTCTAATTTTTACGTAATTTATATATTATTCTCATAAATTCTTATGAATCTCAAAAACCTTCCAAATTTGCAGTACCGTGGTCGCCCGAATAAGTGGAACGAGTGGCGGGCCCGTACCGCTGCCCCGTCCCAGCTTCACCCACGTCTCAGCAGGTTTCTATTTCCAGATTTCAACGTATTTTACATTAAATTGATTCAGATTTAGCTATTGTTTAATTCAATGGCCCTCCAAATACCCCCAGTACTATACAAGACCTATTTACTCGGCCCGCCCGGGCGCTGGTTATATGCTCGGCTTGCCTTCGAAACCCCGGTGCCATTTGGGGATATGCAAGCTTGTATTATTTTTAATTTTATGATAGCTGTTTGAGAAGTATTTACATCCTTTAAAACCAGTTTAAAATGGTTTAAATTCTTCTAGAAGGCTTGTTTTTCAGCTAGGCTTTCTCCTTACGTCAGCGAACCCCGATTCCATTTTGGGGTAGATACAAGCTTATATTAGTTGATTTTGCGTCGACAGGACTTTTATAAAGTTTAAAAGGGACCATTTAAGATGGTTTAAATTCTTTTAAAAACTTTTTATGCAGGTTCGGCGGAAAAAGGTGAAGACGCTTGTTTTTTGAAGCAAAGCTGCTTGGGAATTCCAAAAAGGAATATAATTTTCAGTTATTGGTCTAATTTTATATATAAACCCACATTAAGGATTCTCAAAGTTTTTAGGTTTTTATCAAACGGTTACTTAAAAAGGTGAAAAAAATATTTTTATCGATTTCTGTGTTTTCACAGCTTTCTAAAACTGTATAAATGCAGAGAAATTTTGTATATAAACGATATAGGTATTGATCCTCATCTATTCCAAGGTCTATCATTGATTTTAGCAATTTTGAAAGCACTAGGATTTTCTGAGGGGTATTTTTAGCGTTTTCTGTACTTTCTAGGCTTTATAAAACTGTAATGTTTTCCAAAATTCGTACAAATGCTTAGATTAATGTTTATTTAATTGATGTATAAAATAAGTAAGAAGTTACGCTCCATTTGCAGGATTCCGCGTGCGGTGCGCCCGTCTCCGCCACTCGGCTCCGTATGCGCGAGCCCACGAGCCGTCTCGCCCTCTTCTATGCGCAGTGCCGTTGCTGATCGGTTGGTGCTGCAAAATTGTAGAAATCTTGTAAAGAACACGTAGTTAATTCTAAAAATATACTAATTAACATTTTTCCAGATCTGCGAGTGCGCAGCCGCACACATCTGCAACCACGGGCCCCCAGTGTGCGATCGCGTCGCGACCATACGCCGTGACTGGTCGGTTTCTTGATCCCGAATGATCACTGCTAGCTTGCCAACTGACTATTCCTAAAGAATTTTGGCTAGTGTTGCTTTCTAAGGATATCTGAGGGTCTCTCCTCCCCCAAAGAATCTCCGCTAGCCTCCACCATATTATTCTTACTGGCTTCCCAGTTCCTAAAAAAACTCCGCTAGCCTGCCTTTCCTGAAACTCGGGTTCTGAAAGAAGCTGCTGTAAAGTACCCCGATCAAAGAATCGCTGCTAGGATGCCGTTTCCCTAGGAATCTCTGCTAGAATATATCTCTTGCTCTTCGGATCTTTCCCTCTCTCTCCCCCCCCCCCTCTCTCTCTCTCTCTCTCTCTCCTTATTTCCTAAGCAACCCCTGCTCTTATACCCTGCTACGGGACTTGAGATCGGAAAAATCTATAGAAAACTCTAAAACGTCTAAAAAAACTTTGCAACGCCTTGAAGAATATCTGCTAGCGTGCCCTTTCATAAAGAATCTGTGCTAGCCCGCCCAAACCCATCATTTTGCAGAAGGGCTGCCGTTGTCGAGCGGACCTCCGGATTCGTTGTGTGGAGGAGGGGAGGAGGGGCCCTCCCCTAACCTCTTCCACCAACAGCCCTCCACCTCTAAGCAGCCGCCATCTCCTCCACTACCCCCGCCAAGCACCAATGGTAAGTCTAGCCTAAGCCTAAGTCTAAGCATAAAAGCACTTTCAGAATCACCCACCGGCGAATTGGCGCCTCTGGTAGCGCCCCTCGACGAGCCAGGCCCGTCCACTAGCAGCGGCCTCCCCTCCGGCGGCTCCACCTCGTCCTCAGCGTCAACCCGGAAAATCAGGTTCTCCTTCCGGTTACGGCGCAAGGAGGCGCAACGCCTCCATGGCATCGCCTGCCGGCAGCCGAACGCGCTGAAAAAGAAAGGTGGGTGGAGAAGCGGAATTCTAAGCCTAAACTAAGCTTACAAGGGAACCTCACGCGGACAGGGGGGAATTTCGAAAAAACCAGGTAATCGGCCATTGCGATCACGATGCGCTTGTCAGATTTTTCTGAACACACCTGTGGACAGAGATACAGCACTTCCGGAAAATACTGATTTACATGCAAAAAATTAGCATAGATGAATGGTTTATGAGGCTCTCCCATCACTATGGAATCACGAGTTGAATGGCCGAGTGGTAAGCGACTCGCTTGATAGGATAATGATCAGGGTACGGACCCGCTCACGGCTTTTTCGTTTTGCTTTTTGGCTAGCGATTTTTGCACAAGTCCAGAATGTGACTACTATTAGTAAAAAACGAACATTGCGTTGCATTTCATGCCTAGCCATAAAAAAAAACAATTCGGAAAACGAAAATCGGATGTTCCGGCTGGTGGTTTCTACATCTTTCTGCCAAAAAGCCAACATTTTGAATGAGCAATCTTTTGACTTCGGCGTATGCACAACTCCTATAAACGTGGTAAGCACTTAAATACATATGATTCTGGACTTGTGCCAAAAATCGCTAGCCAAAAAGCAAAACGAAAAAGCCGTGAGCGGGTCCGTACGCTGATCATTATCCTATCAAGCGAGTCGCTTACCACTCGGCCATTCAACTGGTGATTCCCTAGTGATGGGAGAGCCTCATAAACCATTCATCTATGCTAATTTTTTGCATGTAAATCAGTATTTTCCGGAAGGGCTGTATCTCTGTCCACAGGTGTGTTCAGAAAAATCTGACAAGCGCATCGTGATCGCAATGGCCGATTACCTGGGGGTAGCCGCGAGCGTTTCTCGAAATTCCACCCTGTCCGCGTGAGGTTCCCTTGTTAGGCAAGATCTAAACCAAGCCTAAGCCTAAGCTACGCTAAGCCCAAGCCGATGCATTAGATGCAAAACTCAGCCCAATTCCCTCAGGAATGCTCTCGGTGCTGATCGGCAGCCTCGACTTCATCTCCCTACTCGACCGCGCGAAGGACAAAGACTCCCTGATGGCTAAGCTGCGCACCGAGGAGCCGCCGATCATTAGTGTGCCGGCATTTGAGCGGACGCCGAGGTGAGCATAGCGAGGATCCAGAAGTTACGCTCAATTTTAGGCCCCCGATCGCACCCCCGCCTGGCGACCCGAACGTCGTCGTCCCGCCGCCAGCCGCCGCGCCCCTGCCCGCGACGCCGACGGCAGCGGCCCCGCCGCGGCCACCTGGGCCCCAGCCGCCGGGGCCCCCGAACCCCTCGCCGTTGCTGGTCGGGTTGTTGAGGTAGGAGGGGGAAGAGCTAGCAGGGATTCATTAGGAAACGGGAGGCTAGCAGAGTTTCTTAAGGAAATCGCAAAACCCCTTTTTCAGCAACCAACAACAACAACAGCAACAACAACCCCATCAGCAGCAACCGCCGCAGCAGCAGGCCCCTGGCCCTCCGGGCCCTCCCCAACCACCACAACCCCATGGGCCAAATGCCGCCCGGGTACTACCCGCCGGGCGCCGGGATGCCGGGCGGACCCGGCGGACCGCCGCTGACGCCCGGCGGAATGCCGATGCACCCGCAGGGCATGGATCCGCATTATGCGATGCAGGTTGGTGCTTGAAAGTTTGAGGCTAAAGCTTAAGACGAAGCCTAAGCCTAAGCCTAAGCCCAAGCTTAAGCCTAAGCCTAAGCCTAAGCCTAAGCCCAAACCAACAACCCGACTTTTAGATGGAGCAGCGCCACCGGATGATGCAACACCAACAACAACAACAACAAGCCGCCGCCATGGCCGCCCAGCAGCAACACCAACAGCAGCAACAACAAATGGCGCAGCAGCAACACCCGCAGGTGGGTTGAGGGCTTAGGTTCAGGCGTAGGCTTATCCTTAGGCATTGATCCCATCCAATCACTCCACCATTTCCAGACCCCGACGATGCAACAGGCTCCAACGCCTGGCCTCCAGCGACCCCCGGACCAGAAAGGCACGCCGCAGCCTGGAGAAGCCCCGGCGCAGAGCGGAAGCGCACAGGGCAGCAGCGGAACTGGGACGCCGGCCCCGCCCGGAACCCCCGGCATCCCGCCGACGACACCAGGAGGCCACCAGGTACGTTCGGTGGTATCGGCTGGCCTGGCATTTTCTAAAGAATCTCTGCCTGCCCCGCCATCATCAAATTATTCCTTCCATTTCAGTACTACAACGCCTCGACCCCGCTCGCCGCGCCGCATTCCGTCACGCCGCAGCCCCGGCCACCGGTGGGTTTTGGAAGGCATTGTAAAAGCGGATCGGGGAAAGATTTTGTGGTTTTGTGGTCCGGAGGATTTGTACCATCCTATTTTCAGAGCTTCGGCCCCGGGACGCCCGGCCCAACGGCTCCTCCCCAAATGTTCTCGCCGCCCCACCACCCGCACATGGCACCCCAGCAAATGGCACCGATGCATGGGCAGCAGATGCATGTAAGTTGAAGCGGATGCCCAAGCCTGGGCCTAAGCCTCAAGCAAAGCATAAGCATTACCTAGGTCTAAGCCGAAGCGGAAGCTAAGCCTAAGCCTAACCTAAGCCTATGCCTAAGCTTAAGCCTAAGCCAAGCCTAACATAAGCCCAAGCCTAAGCGCAAGCTAAGCAAAGCCTTTTTCAGCCGCACATGCAAATGCACCCGCAGCAGGCCCAGATGCACCCGATGATGCAGCAGCAGATGCAGATGCGGATGATGCAGCAGCAGCACCACCAGCAGCAGGTGAGCTAGCAGAGATTCTTTAGGAAATGCGAGGCAGCTGCGAAAACTTAAGAAACCAAATTATCATGATTGTTTTCAGATGATGATGGCGCAGCAGCAGCAGCAGCAGCAACAACAACAACACCAGCAACAACAGCAGCAGCGGCGCCAGCCGCCCCAGCCATGCAACCGATGCAGCAAATGCAGCAGATGCAGCCGATGCCTGCCGCCCAGGAGGAGCCCGCACCACCGCCAAAGAAGAAGGCGCGGAAGCCGACGAAGAAGCAGCAGAAGGAGATGGCGGAGCAGGCGGCTGCTCAACAGGTTCGTGATGGACTCTGCTGGCTCGCGCTTCTTTGTATTGTTTCTCTAGTAGCCTTCACTTTCTTTCCTAAATAATCTCAGCTAGCCTGCCCTTTCCTAAAGATTCTCTGCTTCTGTCTGCCAGATCTCAATCCCCGTCTAAAACCCAGAATTTTCAGGCGGCCGCCCAAGCAGCAGCCGGGCCACCCGTTGGCTACTATCCGGACGGCCGGGCCATCCACCCGGCAGCGATGGAGGGCAGACCGGTCGGGCCGAACCCGATGATGATGGGCGGCTATCCGGGAGCCCCGGCAGCGTATGGTGGGGCACCAGGTGGCCCACCAGGGGCCCACCCGGGCCCCTACGCCGGCTACCCCCACCACCCACACCAGCAGCACATTTGGCAGGTAGGAACTGGGGGTTAGAAAGGGGCTGTTGGGGCCCACAAATGGTCTCTGCAAGCATGCTTTGCCGGCGTCGAAGGCCTCTTCGCTTCTTGGCTCTCTTGGCTCTTGGCGCTCTCTCTCGCTCTCTCTCTCTCTCTCTCGCTCCCTCTCTCTCCCTCGCTCGCTCGCTATCCCGAACAGTTAAAGCAGCTCCTCATTCGCCGATGGGACCGCCGGCTATTCTGGGTGGGAGGGAATTTGGGCCGATTTGGGAGGAGTTGCCCGACACGAGCGTCACCCGCCTACAGTATCCAAATTCCAGATGCAACAGCAGCAACAGCAACAGCAGCGGATGATGTACCCAAATCAGCAGGGACCCGGTGGCCCTTGGCCCCAACAGCAGCAGCCACCCAGGGCACCACCCGTCCCGTACCCTCAGGGCACAAATCCAGGTAGGGTTTTTGCCTACAGACGCTCTTGGCCTAAGCCTAAGCCTAAGCTCTAACTCGCGTCTTTCAGAAGCCGAAGGAATGTCGGGAATGATGTATGGCCAGGGACCGCACCCCGGGCCAAATCGGCGGCCCCGGCGGCATGTATCGCCGAGATTCCGGCGGTCCTATGGTCGGCACCCCGACGGCACCTTACACTCCGCACAGCCATCCGCCATCACAGCATAACACCCCGGAAACAACGCCCACGCATCATCGTGAGTTTTTACGAGAGCAGGGATTCTTTGGGAAAGGGTAGACTAGCAGAGCTTCAAAGGAAACAACCAGCTATCATGTTTTTCCAGGACGAAGCGATGGTGGTGGCACCCCGTTTGCCCAAAACACTACCCCCACCAGCCAACCCGGACCCTCCGTCGGCCCACTCGGCCCCCTACCCAACGACGAATTCGACAAGTTCGACACCAAGTTCGGCCTCGACGGCCTCGGCGAATTCTCGGATCTTGGCGACATCGACTTGAGCGACATGAGCGACCTGGGAGCTTTGCTCGGCCCCGAACTAGACGGCCCCCGCAACGGCAGCAACGGCGATTTGGGTACGTGTTTTTTACGCTCGATTTTGACCACTGGGGGCGGGCTAGCAGAGGTGGTTTGGGATCTGCTCGCCGCATGAGGGGGGCACTGCTCCTTTTGAAGTAGTCGGGCCCTTCTAAGGGACTAGGAAGTCAAAAGTTGGCCCCGAAAAACCTAAGCGATGTCCAAGCAAAGCCTAAGCCTAAACCTAAGCCCAAGCCGAAGCCTGGCGAAGTCTAAAACCTAAGTGTACGCAAGACCCAAGCCTCATCCCAAGTAGTTTTCTGCCTTCCCGGTCCCTTTAAAGCCCGCCTCGCTCCCCGTTAATCTACCCCACTACAACGTAATATATAGTTTCTCCAGACACCACGATCGAGAGTGTGGCCCACGGCCCCGGGCAGCAGCAGCCAGGCCCCTCGCATATCCCGGGTAAGTGCCGCGTAAATTCTCGGGAAAACGCTTTAAAGGGACCGGGAAGGCAAATTTGGCCCCGCCCTTTGCGAGAAGCCAAGAATCCCTAAGAATCTCTGCTATTACGGATGCTGAAGGGATCGGGAATTTTCCTTGAACGGCTCTTTTTGCATTCTTATCTTCCTGGTCCCTTTAAAGCTCGGATTTCTAAAGGGGTAGCTTCGATAGCTTAGGCTTTGGCTCAGGCGTAGGCTTACAAGCACCTTAACCCCACGCTTTCAGGTCCTACACCGAACCAGAACCAGCAGCGACCCCAAATGGCATACCCTCACCACCAACTGCCGCAGCAGTCCCACCAAGGTCACCAACAGCAACAGCATCAACCCCACCAGGGTCACCGTGAGTTTTCTATGATATTCTGGCTGAAAAAATGCTCTTTCGTCCCAGACGAGTCTCCCAACGGCTAAGAGGGTCGTTTGGCCGATTGCCAAGGCGCTAGGGGTTCTCGATTTGCCTTTAACGGCCCTTTAAAATCCGTTTTTAGCAATGGGACAATCGCCAATGATGTCGGGGATGCGGCCGATGAGCGGAATGCCCGCCCAGCAGCAGCACATCTACGAAAATGGGCAGCGGCCGACGATGAATGGACATGCCGAGGTAAGGGCAATCTAGCGGAGATTCTCTAAGAAAGAGCAAAGTAACAGAGAGCCTTACAAAGACGTCGATCCCTCTAAAGACCCAATTTTTCAGCAACACCCCCTCAACAAATCGCGCTCCCGAACGGCGGCGCCGGCCGCCCGGCCGCCGCCGGCCCCCGACGCCAAGACGGCTGGCGACGACGAGGTGGCCGAGCTGGTCGCCAAGGTCAGACACGCCACCCAGCAACGCCAGGCCGAACTCGGCCGGAATCCGGAGACACAAACCAAGGTGGGTGAAGAGCAGGGAGTGTTTGGCACAGGGCAGGCTAGCAAAGGTTTTTTAGGAAAGGCAGGCTAGATTCTTTAGGAATCACTGAATTTCATTTTTCAGCCGAAACAACCCCGGAAAAACCGGCGGAAAGCCGACGCCAACAAGGAACAAGATTCGCCGCGTCAGGAGACGAATGGAGAGTCGATCCGAGTAGGTTATCTCTCTCTCTCTCTCTCTCCTCTCTCTCTCTCTCTCTCTCTCTCTTTCTCTCGCTCTCTCGCTTTCTCTATCTCTCTCTCTCTGTCTCACTCTCTCTCGCTTCAGAGGAATCGTTTTCAGGTCGTCACCTTAACGCCCAACTTCCGATGCCTCCTCAAGGGAGGCCGATGTCGATGCCTCAACAAGTAAGTTAAATTGGATGGAAAATGGGGTGGGCTAGCAGAGATTTTTTGGGAAATGGCAGACTAGCAGAGATTCCTTAAGAAACGGCAGGCTAGCAGGATTCTTTAAACCCTACTTTTTCAGCATCCGGGTGCCCCATCTTGATGACGTCGTGCGACACCCAGCAACTGCTCACCCTCCCCTAGTCGTGTCGTGTCGTCGTGTATACCGGTGCCTGCTGCTTGCTTCTCTGCGTCTCTCTCCCTCTCTCTCACTCTCTCTCGCTCTCTCTCTCTCCTTCTGCCTTCCCGGACGTGCGGAGGCCGATCCGCTGGGCGGACACGCGCCGCCTCCGCTGCCCCCCGATATTCTCAGAATTCTATCTACCGCCCTGTATACCGTACCCTACTGCTCAAGCCAGCCTTCGATTTCGCCCGCCCTTTTTCTCGTGTTATGTTTTTTCCTGTTGTTGCAGACTTGTGATTTTCTCAGCCCTGAATTTTGTTAGTTAAAGAATTTTTGAGGGAGCAGTTTCGAGAAAGGAGCCAAACAATGTAGGTATTTGAACTACCGTACCCTAAGAAAAGAAAGGAAATCATGCAAATTCTGAAATTGAAAAATTAAGAAATCGATGGTATCCGGTGCCTTTTAAAGAGATTTCTGGCTCCAAACTCGAAGCTCCGCCCTCCATTTTGTACCCCTAATCACCCGAATTAGCATTTCCCGCCACGCCAGATTCAAATTGCCGTCGAAAACGATCAATAATCCCGACAGCCACAATCCCGACACGTCAAAACTCCGAGACCCAAAATCCCGACCAATTGTTGCAACTAATTTGAATGCCACACCTCATTTCAACACCTATTTTGCATGTCGGCATTTTGGTCTGTCAGGATTATGGCTGCTGGAATTTCAGGCTGTCGGCATTTCGATCTGTCGGTATTTCGGCGTTCCCCCACCCCCACTCAACCCCAGAGACCTCTCCCGATAGAGTGCCCTACCACCAGGGTTGGTCACAATGATCAGGGGTCCGCGTCCGTCCGCGTCCGGACGGGTCCGGACGGGTCCGCTATGCAAATTGCGGACGGGTCCGGACGCGTCCGGACCGGACCGAACGGACGCTAAAGAGTCCGCCGGACGCCGGAAGGTCCGCGATACAAAGCACAGAAGCGGATGCTAATTCAGGAGTCCCTGGTTTAGGAAGGCGTAGGAATATAACCTAATTTGCATCCTTGATGTTGACTTAGAATAAAACACAAAAATCACTGCCACTGTCCAAGGGAAAGCGCCAAAAAAGTTTGAGCAAACGAACAGCTTTAAGATTTTAGTTCAATGTTCCAGTGTTCTTGAGGTTTAGTACTAGTTTTTCGTTTCCGACTTGCTTTTGGGTGACGATTTGGACAACTGACAATTATTTTTTGTCATAATCCAAGTCAGCACGAAATATTCAAATTAGGGATGTGGTGATGCGCCTTCCTAAGCCGCAGACTATTGAATTAACATGGTTATCTGCACTTTGCATCGCGGACCTTCCGGCGTCCGGCGGACTCTAGCGTCCGTTGGGTCCGCGTCCGTACGCGTCCGGACCTCTCCGCAATTTGCATACGGGTCCGGACCCGTCCGGACGCGGACGGACGCGGACGGACTTTCGATCATCATGACAACCCTGCCCACCACCCATTTTTGACTCGACAACACAAATTTACGTCAATTGTTTCTGTTCTCCTTCTTTCTTCCCGCCCCAAAAAAACCAAAGCGTAACACATTTTCCTAAAAATCAAAAAAACCGCGCGGGCGCGTGATTTAGCACGCGTGTGTAAATCGAAATTCTACGAAAAATCTGCAAAAGTTTCTTAAAAAATTAGATTTTCCGAATTTTTAATGAATTTTTGACGCGCCCCAAATCGCGCCCTGTCCACGGTACCCCTCGCCCCGGATTCTCCTGCGCATTTAGCTCCCCTAATATGTAGAAGTTTGTGATCAGCCGGCTCGCCCTGGTCCTGTGACCCAATCTAGGGCGCTGGGCGGTGCGCATGGGCCTCCTGGGTGTAGCGGTGCGTCGCGCAACGTTTCATCGCGTTGCGTGCCCGCACGTACGCCGCGCTCCCCTACACTCCGGGCGCTCCAAAAGACACCGCCTTGCGCCCCTCACCGCAGCATGCCTTAGCGGGCTCCAAAAGTTCTAAGCCGCCCCGCCCCCTTTTTCCCAATTTAGTCTAGTGTAGGCTCCACCCTCTCCTCGGCTCCACTTCAACGGTCCTTTAAAGGATGAGTAGGGCAGGGCTATGTTTTGATTGGATGGTTGGTTACTGTAACCCTCTTATGGTCGAAGGGAAGGCTTAGGTTAGACTTAGGCTTAGGCTTAGGCTTAGGGGAATCGCTTAGGCTTGGGCTTAGGCTTAGGTGCTTAGGCTTAGCTTAGGTTTAGGCTTTGGTTAGGCTTAGGCTTGGGCTTAGGTCTAGGCTTAACAGACTGCCAAATCCATACCCTTCCTTGCCCACCCTTTAAACACCTACCGTATCGCCTGGGGCCGCCCCTTCTGTGTGTATATTCTGTCGATTTGCCCCGCGATAATCCAAAATATTGCCGACATTTTTTGAGCGTTGTTTTGAATATTCACCGTATGCCTCGCCCGCCGCGTATTTGTCATATTTGAGAAATATTCGTACCCACCACTTTATTCGTCTCGCGACTACTTTGCAGCGTTTAGCCCCCCGGCGCTCCCCCATTTTGCCCCGCCCACCCACAACATCTAGTTGTCGGAGGTGATACTGTCATTTCTTCCGCCCCGTCATTTTTGTCGATATTTGTCATTTTTGTGGTTTGTTTTTGTGTGTACTCGGCGCCCCATATAATGATTATTACCCCCGTATATATATATATATACTTTGCGCACTCGCCCGACCGCCCCGGCGGGCATTACAGAAATATAAAATATACTTTATATATTTTCGCGCCGAAAATACATGGCAGGAGCGAGAGAGAGACAGAGAGAGATCGAGTTAGAGAGCAAAACATAGTGCAGAAAGAGATAGAGAGAGAGAAACAGAAGAGATAGCGAGAGAACGAGAGAAAGGAGGAGAGAGAGAGAGAAAGAGAGAGAGAGAGAGAGAGAGAGAGAGAGAGAGAGAGAATGAGACAAAGAGAGACAGAAAGAGATAGGAGAGAGGAGAGAGAGAGAGAGAGAGAGAGAGAGAGAGAGAGAGAGCGAGAGAGAAAGTAAGGGACAAGAAAATCACCCCATATTGACATTCTAGGCCGATTTCGAAATCGGGTTTGGGAAAATATTTAATTGACAACTACTAGATGTAAATTACATGCTGATTCGAATATGATACTCGAAAGCCCGGCAATTTGATTTTAGTCGAAAATCACGATTTACTTTTCACCCAAAACACGGTCAAAACCTAACTTTATGTGAGGTTTTCAAGGTGCGCCATTGTGATATTCGGAATTCCGATGTCAAATTAGCCGGAATAAGTGTTTTCGGATTTTTATTGGATGTTAGATACCATTTCCGAAATCGGCCAGTTAGCCTTCAACGGCCTTTAAAGCGATTTTCGGCGTATTTCAGTAGCGAATCCAGAATCTACAGGGTGTAAAAAAACATTTGCCAAATTTTTTAGAAAGGCCCCGAAAAGTCAGGTTGTGAAAGGAGGGCTCGAAACAGGTCAAAAACGATTTTTCGCAGAGTTCTCTTGTATCACATCGGAAAGAGCACTATGAATGTGTAAAAAAACAGTTTGCAAAGAACAATTTAGTCTCAACTATTCTTCATGAACGAATAGAAAGCAACCAAAAGCCCAAAAACCCAAAAATGCTAACTTTTTAATCTGTCATTTTAGAAATGTTTCGTTAGCAAATTCGGAATCTACGCTATCGAATTACCCAAATAAGGTTTGTTGCAATTTTTTTCGCGATTTTAAAAGCCTCGAAAATTAAGAATAAAAGTTGTCGCCGACCACCGAAAAAATGCCACCGCCGGTGCTGCGATTTCGCTTAACAAAATGGTCAAAAATGAAAGTCTCCGTTTCGTGCCATAAACAATGTTTTCTTATAGTTTCGATAGTGCTCTTTCCGATGTGATACAAGAGAACTCTGCGAAAAATCGTTTTTGACCTGTTTCGAGCCCTCCTTTCAACAACCTGACTTTTCGCGGTTGCGCTTTCTAAACAAATGCTTCTAGAAAAACCATTTTGTTTTCTTCGCCTTAGAAACACATTGGTTCCGATATAATCGACCCTGTAGATTCTGGATTCGCTACTGAAATACGCCGAAAATCGCTTTTAAAGGCCCGTTGAAGGCTAACTGGCCGATTTCCGGAAATGGTATCTAGACATCCAATAAAAATCCGGAAAACACTTATTCCGGCTAATTTGACATCGGAGATTCCGAATATCACAATGGCGCACCTTGAAAACCTCACATAAAAAAGTTAGGTTTTGACCGTGTTTTGGGGTGAAAAGTAAATCGTGATTTTCGCACTAAAAATCAAATTGCCGGGCTTTCGGAGTATCATATTCGGAATCAGCATGTAATTTTACATCTAGTAAGTTGTCAATTAAATATTTTCCAGCCAGGAATTTTCAGGAAATCGGCCTAGAATGTCCAAATATGGGGGGTGATTTACTTTTGTCCGTTACTGTATTTGATTTCTAGCTGAAATAGGCCTCAAAATGTACGTCGAGGCGCGTCGCTCTGCAAAACTTCAAAAAATCGTGGAATCACACGACGGCCTCTCGGGTTTCACTAAGAACTGTTTTCGGCACTATATGTCATGCTCTATCTTATGGAAGTTGAATTCTGTGTTTAAAACGCCGATTGACCTCCACGCCTTAGCCGGTATAAGCTGATAATGCCGATTTACAGACTGCCGATTCACAGAATGCCGATTTACAGAATGCCGATTTTCCATTTTTTTGGGTTTTACATCAAAAATACAACCCGGATTCCCCATAAAAAAACATCATCCGACTTGGGCATGGCGAAACCGCCAGACCTGAGGCTAAGCTTTTTTATGTCCTTTTTCTTTCTTTCCACGTTGGGATCGGGGATTACCAGGAACTCTCAAGCCTCGCCACAAGTTTCAACCGTTTTCGATGGTCGCCGAGACTAGAAGTGTGCTCATCCACAGCGACAAAACTCGACGATGCATTATTATTTCTTGGTTGAGAATGCGCGGCCTCCCGTCGAGAGGGAGGGAAAACTGTTCGATAGAAGAGGTTGATCTAGCAACCCAAGGGTGGACTCTTGGTAACGTGGAACTAGGGTTTCTATGAAAAAATGAAAAAGCTAAGCTTCAGATCTGGCGGTTTCGCCATGCCCAAGTCGGATAATGTTTTTTATGGGGATCCGGTTTGTATTTTTGATGCAAAACCCAAAGTATGTAAAATCGGCGGTTCTGTTCTATTTCGCGCGGGAGGGGGGGGACTGATTCCCTATCATTATCTCGAAAATCAACATCTCGAAAGTTCATTATCTCGAAAGTTAATTATCTCGAAAGTTCATTATCTCGAAAGTTCATTATCTCGAAAGTTAATTATCTCGTATTCGAGTAGAAAGATAATAATACGAGATAATTAACTTTCGAGATGTTTATTTTCGAGATGTTGATTTTCGAGATAATGATCAATCCCCGGGGAAACTGTGCCGATCAGGCAAATTTCCGGCGCACAATCTTGGGTGAAGCGCAACGGTTGGAACACTGGATATGCGATCAGGCCAAAGGAGATTTGGTGGATTATCAACAAAGGGTTTCGAACCTGCGGCGGGCGATGTCAACGAATGGGGAGAAGGAAGGTGAGGCTCATTTAAGGGTACGGCAGGGGCGGCACTTGTGCATTTGCGGGGGTGGCATGTTGACCTGAAAATTGAATATTACATGTTTTCCATTGTTTTTAGTGCAGTTTAACGATTTGCAGTAAATTTCCACTTCTGAATCTCGCCATAAAGAATTTCAACATTATGATTTTCGACATTTTGATAGAAACCGCGTTTCAAAAATACTTGAAGCAGAAAGCCCCAAAAAGCCTAAGCCTAGAGCGTAATCGTTTTGTGGTTTTCTTAGGCTCTTACAAGGGAAGGGCACGTGGGCGAAGTGGAATTTCGCAAAACCCTCGCGGCTACCCCCGGGTAATCGACTATGGAAAACACGATGCCGTTTTCCGATTTTCCTGCGGAGGCCTGTGGACAGAGATACAGCACTTCCGGAAAATGACGATTTGCATGCGAATTTCCTTTTCTTCTTTGGAGATTCTGAAAATGCGAGATTCTGAAAATGCGAGATTCCGAAAATGCGAGATTCCGAAAATGCGAGATTCCGAAAATGCGAGATTATGAAAATGCGAGGTTATGAAAATGCGAGATTATGAAAGATTCCCCTCAGGCGGGGCAGGCTAGCATAGACTCTTTAGAAAAGAGCATACTAGCAGAGACTCCTTCGCAGCCCAAAGCGGACAGAATCCGGCACACAAAAAATCGGCTTCTGAACTTTTGAGCCCATCTTGGCGGGGGAGACGGAAGGTCCTCGCCGTTCCACCCGGCTCCTCCCAACTGTCACCGTAACGGGCAGCCGATGTTTTCCGGCGGCGGGCCGTCTGTTGAACTTGATTCTGCGCGTGTTGAACCTTTTACAAGGGATAGTCTCAAAAATCCGTCTGGAAAACGTCTGTCGTTGTCGGTCGGAGGCCTGAGGGAGGCAGTAGATATGGATCTCCGTTGGACTCGAACTCGCAACCTCCTGGCCGGTCCTCCCCCCACCTCGGACGTTCCTTGGTAAAAATCCCGCAAGTCGTGGAGAGCACTTTTCATTTTTTCGAGAAACCCTGAAGCAACGTGGTATTGCACCCGTTTGTGCTCTTCTCGACCTTAACGTCTAGCTAAAGCATCAAGAATCACTGCCTGCCTGTCCTATCCTAAAGAATCTCTGCTAGCCTGCCCTTTCCGTTTTCTCCTTCCTTCTGTTTCAATACTATTTTCGTTTAACCTGCACTATTAAAAAAAATCACGATTTCAACCGATCATCACCGCGAAGCCTCTACACATTAATAGACAAATCTACCAATTTTGGAACCTTTAAATTGTAAAAAAGCTCGACTAAACACGTTAGAAGTCCGGGGAACCGCACTAATTATTGATCGAGCTCCGGAGATGAACTGAGCGCCCGATGGGACTCCAGCTGAAGCGCTCAATGTTTCTCCGACTCGCCCTCACCGACCCAAAGCAATTTTTGAGGCCGAGGTAAGCCAACGTCTAAGCCTAAGCCTAATCTTACGCTTTTCCAGATTTCTGCCCCTCTGGGCGCTTGGCCTCTTCGCTATGCGTGTATCTATTAATGCCCATACCTGTCAGGTAAAATCTCTGCCTTGTCAGACCCTTTAAGACATGTTTTAGGAGACATCCGGTGCCCTTTGAAAGTCCCTACGACCATGCGCCCTTTGATCAGTTCCTGATTTCGTCGTATTATTATCCGAATTCGAAAAGGTAATCAATCATAAAGCCGAGCTTTCTCGGCGTCTTACTATCTCTCTCTCTCTCTCTCTCTCCCTCCTTTTCTTTTGCCCCAAAAAGGATTTGAGCAGGCGTTTGATAAAGAGAGCTAAAGAGAGAGAGAGAGAGAGAGAGAGAGAGAGAGAGAGAGAGAGAGAGAGACGGAGAGGGAAAGGGGGAAAATATCCAAATTTTCCAGTCTTGGCCCCAACGCCGTGGCCCTGGTCCTCACCGGCCACATCCACTCCGTCACCATCGAACAGGTGGTGATCATGGGCTGGAACCAGACGGCCAACACGATGCAGATGCCGCGGATGCAGAGGTAGCAGCGACTCTTTAGGAAAAGGCATTACTTAGTCACCCGCGACATGTTCGAGCTGTTCAGCTGTAACGCCCCCACTTTAAAGTTTAATTTAGGATCACGCCTCACCACGTATGCAAATGGGTGTCCTACGAGATTGTCACCAACACCCTGCCCAACATGACGCAACTGGCGATGGTGCTCGGCAATCGATACGAAGTGGTGAGGGCTTGAAATTGACGGCACAGATCGCTTTAATGGGCCTGAATTAATGGCTGGACTGCTTGAACTCGTTGCAGATCCCATTCCGAGAGCCCGTGTACGAGCGGCATGAGGTTGTCACGTGCATTGCGCCGCTTTTCGCGAATGAGCAGTGGCAGTACGCACTGTTCGCCGCCCACACCTATAAACGGTCGGTTTAAAGAGGGCTGGAAAGAGGCGAAAATTCCCAAGGGTGTTTGCTAGCTTGGGAGACAGCAGCAAGCTAGCAGAGATTCTTTGGGAGAGGACAGGCTAGCAAAAATTCTGTAAGGTCCTTCCAATTTTAGATTCGGCACCTACATGCATTTGTACGTGCGCAGCATGGTGGCCCCGATGTTTAAGATGTTGAAGGTGGGAAGAGAGAAGAGAGAGAGAGAGAGAGAGAGAGAGAGAGAGTGAACACGTTAGATCCATAGGAATACGAAAAGGAGGGCTACCTCAAGATCCAACCCTGGATGCGCATCAACTTGAAGACGGTCGACGAGGAGCTGTTCAACCCGAACGTCCACATCGAATTCCGGAATCAAGCGGCCGCGCAGACGGATTGCTTGCTGCAGTATAAGGTACAGACTAGTCCAAGTAAGCCTCCGGTTTCCCAAAGAATCTCCGCTAGCCTGCCCTTTCCAGGAATCTGCCACTTATATTTCATTCGTGGATCTCGACGACATTCTCATCCCGCGTCTCGCCAACAACTACCTGAGCAAGTCGATTTAAAGAGAAGAGGAAGCCAAACAAAACCTCAAATTTTTGTTTTACTATCTGATAGTTTGATAGATATTTGATAGTTATTTTACCAGTTTTTAGGCGAATTCAACATGATGTTCGCCGCCAACCCGATGGCCGCCTACGTGCACTACAGCAAAGGAGAACGTGGCTGTGAGAGGGCGTATGGATTTGTTATCGTATCTATTGTTCCTGTTTCTATAGATATCACCTCGGAAGACTTCTCCCTCGCCCAAATGTACTCTTCCATCGAGTTCAAGCAGGTCAGCGCCTCAAATCATAAGCCGAAGCCTAAGCCTAAGCCAAGCTAAGCCAAGTCTCACCCAAGCCTAACCCCTAACCCAAGTCTACAGGTTAACGAAACCGGCAAATTCGTGACCAAGCCAAGCCTGATCAACTCCACGTGGATCCACTGGCCAGTGTGGATGCCGCCGGGGATGCGGGGGTACGTTTATAGGGAGAGTGACAATCCTTTTAGCCACAACGTCCCGCAACACATGAATGCGATCACGCATCTGAAGCTGATGGAGCCGGAGATGAAGCTGCCAAGCAAGGAGGCAAGTCCTGTCTTTCCTAAAGAATCCCTGCTAGCCTGCCTTTTCCTAAAGAATCTCTACTACCCTGGCAATTCCAGATCCGAGCCCCACTTTTCGAGCCGGTCGCCGGCATGGGAAACGAGTCGCACCCGTTGCTGACGACGGATGATATTCAGTGGATGCAGGTCCGAGAGCGCAAGAGAGAGCGAGAGAGAGAGAGAGAGAGAGAGAGCGAGAGAGATCACTGTTTTCAGGCGGACCTGGAACGCATGCTAGCCAAACCGGAAATAGCGGCCGTTTGGCCGCTGATGCCGAGGGAACAATTCTACCTTAAATTAATTATTAAATGCTTTAACGAGACCTATTATCAGTAAGCTTGACATATTACTACCTCGAGCTCTTTCAGGTTTCACTACTCTGGGCGGCACGACAAAATCACGTGCCCCGGGCCGGATAGATGCAAGGTAGGCAGGCTAGCAAAGATTCTTTAGGAAATGGCAGGCTATAAGAGACACTTCAAGAATGCTGTAAAAAGAATATTTTTCAGTTCCCCGAAAACCCCCGGGATCCTGTGCGCCAACTCGGACGGCAACTATTTTTCGACAAGCGGCAACCAGCGATTCAACATCCACTACGTCACCAATCCGCATTTTCGGGTAGAAGACGGCTGCAAACCATAGAGATTCGGGCGAGAAATGTAATTTAAGATGCAATAATAAATATATATGAAATGTGGGTTCTTTGGAGGGCGAAAGAGAAAGAGAGAGAGAGAGAGAGAGAGAGAGAAAGAGAGAGCCAAATCAGACGCGAGTATCCCTACCATTGTTCGGAAGCCTGTGTTCCCCCAGGGGTCCACTCACCCGAAAAATCGGGGTCCATTTCCCCTTAATTGGAAGCGGATGGATCTAAAAGTAAGCTTTTACTAAGAACCTCTGCTAGCCTGCTCTTTCCTAAATAATATCTGCTAGCTTGCCCCCAGATTTCTCAGACGTGCTGTGATGCATTATGCCCTTCACGGGGCAACTCTTTCAAAGGACCCCTGCTGCGTTCTAAACCGATTTCGAGAGGCTGAGGACTGAGGACTTTTTCATAATTTTTTTTATCAGTTTGGGGGTTTCTGACCACGCTCTATCCGAATCCGAAGAGACCTAAGCTCTAGCTCCTTTCCTCTTCGAGTTGAATTCGGCTTCGCACAGACACACACATAGACGGACGGCTCTACTTTTTTTATTATAGTTGATGATGGGTGCGGCAGATGTTTGTGCTGATCGATGAAAGCCAGCTGCGAGAAAAGAGATAAAGCCGATCGTGTACATCTGCTGTATTCTACACCATAAATATACCAGATGGTTACAAGGTGCACCCATCTGGCCTTCGGGCTACCCTACATGCCTTACACCCTCACATCCTTCCCTACCTCCATCAATACTCACGCTAACGGTTTCAAATACTCCCCATCGCCGAAACCCCATTAAAAAACTGCTTAGATACCTGCCTGAGGGCTTCAGATACCTCCCATGGAGCCCGTCCCCCACTCCTTTTACCCAAAAAAGTTTCAAAGTTAAATTTAATAATTTAAACGAAAACTTTCACATAATTTTTAATCAGCTTTGGGGTTTCTGACCACGCTCTTCCGAATCGGAAGAGACCTTAAGCTCTAACTCCTTCCCCTTCGAGTTGAATTCGGCTTCAGACGCACGACAGACCCACAACAAAATTATTAAATTGATTTTTGGCATAGCTTTCATCCTTCTTCCAAATTTGTTCCTTGAAAACTTTGTATATTTTAGCTGCAATAGATGACCTTTCCATTTAAATCGTTACCCTTACGACTCAAAGAAGCCACATCTGCCCACTTGGGCTTTTGGGAGAAGCACAGCCTACGACAAGCAACGAAGGTTGGTCCTTATGTATTGCTTCGAAAAAACCGCTTGCTAGTGCAATTGCCGAATGTTTATGACATTTTTTCTGAAAAATTGCCGAATTTTCCATGCTTTTTCCACGCAAGTGTTTTTTAACAAAAACCTCCATTTACCAAATTTTTGCATCTTTTCTGGCAGCCCAAGGTCGGCTTTTTGAAAAGCATTTGTGAAAACACAGCTTGGATGGGACTGAAACCGATTAAATGGGTTTTTGCACAAAATGGCGGAATTTATGCCCATAAAACGATGAAAATCGGGTTAGAAGTTTGGGAATTTCACAAGTAGGAGAAAACATACCTCCACAACTCCTCGAGAGCTTTCGATAGATACCTAAATCCTAAAAATCGGAGATCACTAGCGGTCCGCAGTGATGTCCGATTTTTACGAGTGTGGAGGAAAGAACTATGCAAAAGCAACTAGCCGTGGCGTTCCCTACAGCCTGCGCTTTAGGTAATACCTCCGGGTGGAAGGACGAAAAATTGGCCGTGTAACACCCGCGTGACCGACATCCTCGTTTGCGCTAACAAAGATGTAAATGCTTTGTCTTAAAGAAACAGTGAGCCCCAAGATTTGATGAAATAGCAATAAGCCATGGCGCCGACGGGGTCGAACTCGGGCCTTCCGACGGTTCATACGGATAGAAATAGTGGGGATAAGGAGAGAGGGTTTCTCTTGTGGTTTTCTACCTCCTGGGAAGAGGGAACAGGGTAGACCTCCCGAGCTATAGGCTGATAATGCCGATTCACAGAATGCCGATTCACAGAATGCCGATTTACAGAATGCCGATTTACAGAATGCCCATTTACAAAATGCCGATTCACAGAATGCCGATTTACAAAATGCCGATTTACAAAATGCCGATTTACAAAATGCCGATTTACAGAATGCCGATTCACAGAATGCCGATTTTACATAATTTGGGTTCTACATCCAAAAATACAAACCGGAACCCCAGAAAAAAACATTATCCGACCTGGTCATGGCGAAACCGCCAGACCTGAGGCCTAGCTTTACTATTTTCTTTTTTTTCAGATAAACCCTAGTTCCACGTTACCAAGCGGCCGCCCACGGGCTACTAAATTAAATTCTTCTATCGAGCAGTTTTCCTTCCTCTCGACGCATTGTCAACCAAGAAATAATAACGAATCGTCGAGTTTTGTCGCTGCGGCTGAGCACGTTGGAAGTGTCGGCGACCAGCGAAAAAGGGATGCGTTGAAACTTGTCACGAAGCTTGCGATTTCCTCGTAATCCCCGATCCCTACGCGGAAAAAAATCGTAAAAATCCGCCATGGCCAAGTCGGATGATGTTTTTTCTGGGGATCCGGTTTGTATTTTTGGATGTAGAACCCAAATTATGTAAAATCGGCATTTTGTAAAATCGGAATTCTGTAAATCGGCATTCTGTAAATCGGCATTCTGTGAATCGGCATTCTGTGAATCGGCATTTTGTAAAATCGGCATTATCGGCCTATACCAGGTAAATCACCGCCCGAATCCCCCCTCCCGACCCCTAACTAGGGGGTTGGTAGAATTGTGAGGGGAGGGAGGGATTGGGAGGGCGTTAAGGGGGGCGGAAAGGGGTTTAGGGATTCGGGAGGTCTAGAACAGGGAGTCGGCGCACAACCTCCCCGATAATGCGAAAGAGCCAGACTTAAGTATATTTTAATTAACAATTAACAATCAATTAACAATGTTAATTAACATTAAAAAACCTATCAAAACAACATTGAAAACAAGATTTTTCCGAGGCATTTTGGTCGACACTCTGCACTTTTTAGTCGAAAAATCGGGGGTTATTTGTATTTTTGAAGAAAAATTTGTATCAGTTTTTAGCCCTGGGAATAGTAAAAACGGCTTAGAAAAACTTCGTCTTTATCTATGTTAGGACAATTGGGAGCTAGGGAAAAAAACCGGTTCCCCCGATAATGTCAAAGTACCTTAACGCCAGTTTAGGGATTCTATTTATTAATACGGACACTATGCGGTCAATTCGAACTACGCGTGGTCTATGGAGGCATGGCGATATTATTTGTCTACAACACTTACCATCAACATGCACGCTCTCTGCCGTGGAAACTCCGAGAGTGGGTTATTTTCTCTTTTTATCATTTTTGCTAAAAATAATTTTTTCTAAATTTTGTCATTGAACTTGGGAGGCGTGATTATATGAAGAAAGGCCAAATGCTGACATTTTTGGTTATTACTGCATTTCTTTGGCTTTTATCAAACTTTTTTCTTATTTTGTGTGTTACTTTTTCACTTTCAACCCAGTGAGAAACAACTAACTTCCAAATGAGGATATTTCCATATGTTTTAGAACAGCGAAAATAAGGTATAAATCGTCATTTTATTAAAAATCTGATGAGCTTGCAGTAGTGATGGTATTATTCAAATCTCAAATCTAATTTGCATCCGCCTAATCAAATCTGCCGGTTTGATTTGAATAAGGTTTCAGCACTTCAAATCAAATCGATTTGATTTGGACTTGAAGTTTTGAGTTCAAACCAGACATGGCAATTCGGATCCGGCCGAGCCGCGCGGCCCGGGCCGGCGGCTAATTTCCATAAAAAGCGGCCCTACGAGCCGCCGTATTGGTTACTTGGAAACGCGGCTTCGCGGCCGAACCGCATTTTGATCGCGGCTCGGCCGGGCCGCTGCGGCCAAGCAAACCGGAAGTGGCTCATTTACATACCCAAAATCCGTGAATTTCATGCGAAATGGGCATGGAAATGAGAAAATTAAGGTTGTCGAATATATATTTTCCTCGTTAGCACGCTAAGCACCCATTGAATCTCTGATTTACGTGCCGGAAGTACTCAAAACTCATTTGGA
>JBBGBA010000334.1:0-49575 GCA_038088335.1 Mesorhabditis sp. LJ9110
TCCTCAGCCATACGTCCTATTAATCGCCGAGTATCTCAAAATGTTGCGTGGTCGAAAACCCCGGGAAAAAAGTTGTTTAAAACTCACTTTGGAACAGCAAAAATTAACTAAAGAAAACCCAGACTTATAATTCTTATAAAAATTTTTAACAATTTTTGGCGAAAAGTAATCTTTCCAGGGTTTTCGATCACGGCGAACATTTGAGATACTCGGCGCATTATAGGACGTATGCTGAGGAGGCGGGGAAACTGCTAACATCGATTCTTGCTCGTCTTATCCCAAGAAATGTACCAGAAAAATGAGGTTCAGCGCGTTTTTGTATTTTTGATAGCTGTCGACAGCCAGTCGAGAAGAAGGCACGCATCTTAGGTGTCCAAATCCCTTTAAACAAATTTCGGAAAAACTAAAGGTTTTGAAAAGAGCATTTTTATCCAAAATACTGCTTTCCTTGCACCATTGATTGTTTATATAGTGTCCCCTTGGCAATTGAACTGGATCGTAGCTGTCTGCCTCCAGTAAGCGGAAGGGTTCGATTCACGTGGTTCTCAGCAACAGTAAGAATTTTCGAAAATGCGAAATTTTCCGAAAAGTATATCTGCGTAGTCCTTAACTTTCTGTCCCGTAAAACACGATTTTCAAGCCGATATTGCCGTATCTTATTCAGTAGCTTCTCCTTCTTTCCCACTACCACCAACACCACCTGATCTACCAAATGCTCGCTCCACTCCGCTGGGGATCTCAGAGTTCTCAGCCCATTCTTTTCTTTTCTTCTTCTTTTCGGTGTGTATCCCATCCTGCCATTCGTCTATGAAGGTGGGTGGGTTGGGCCCCATAAAGTCTCTTCTACCCCTCCCCCTTCCTCATTCCAAATTTTTGGATGGCCACCTCGATCCATGAGCGTGATGACTAGGCTCGCAATTTTGGTACTAAGGAACGGAAAAAGAACATTTTCTAGTTACAGGTTTTCCACCTAAAACTACCGAACGCTATTAGAATTTTAGACATAGACAAAACACTCAGAAACAACACCGTCTGATTTGTTTTCCGTGTTTTCTCAATTCCAACGGCGTCAGGGCTATGCTTAAACATGCATGGCCTCCGAATCTAAATCGTTGAATGTTTTTCTACTCTAGTAGCAAATGTCGATCCACATTCTAATTCGCAAAATGCCGCAATAACACAAAATTCTCATTTTTCACGATGATTACGCACGCCCTAACTCCCCCCGCATACAAATTGCACCCCCGAAATGCCGGAAACAGGTCACGCCCCTTTTTTGGTGTCTCGTTCTTTCGTTCCGGCTCGATTTTTGCGTCTGCTTCTGTGTTTTAGTACTTCAAATTCAAAACTGGCAAGAATCAGAAAATTTTCTGCGCTTCCTTGGCTTTCTCTCGTTCGCTCTCTCACTCTCTCGCCTTGCATCACTTGTTATCGAGTAGGTTACAACTTTTAAAGGCATGTTGAAGGATTCCCTAGGTTTTCCGAGACACGCAACGCGTTAGTTTGGAAAATGTTATCTATCGTACTTCGTTGATGAAAATCCATAGTCAAAATCCCAGGCCGTCTTTGCCGGTTCCTTGAATCGGGCCGTACTGCGCATCCTATCGTCGAATCCAAATGCAAAAAGCTACTTCTATGCTCTCAAAACACTCTTAGAGCCCATTTTCAATAACAATCCATTTTTATCGCTAGATTTTACTACCGCTTATTTTATAGATTCCGTTAATAGGCGCCGACTTTGTGACCCATCCAGAATTCCCACACTCGAATGGGCTAGCCATATGATGAGGGCGGCCTGTTGGAAATGATGTGACACACCTTCTCGTCCATAGGAACACTCGAAATGTTGATGTACACTAAATTGAATTCATCGAAAATCCCGTTCCTCATCTGTTTCCTCATTAATCTCGCCGCGGCCGTCTATGAAAAGGATCTCGTCTCACATCTTCTCGCTGGCTATAATAAGGTCAGTGGGAGGCTAGAAAAAAGCGGAAACGGCCGATTTTAGCCCGTTTCTGCCGAAACTACTATAAAGCGCTGCAGAATAAAAAATAAAAAAAAAATTTAAAAAAAAGGAAAAAAAATTTTGAAAAATTGCTTAAAAAATCCCAATTTGAATTTTTCCATGAAAAATGATTGTGTATAGTGTTAAATCACTTCTAAACTAGCTAACTACGGTAGTTTGTAAATAGCACAAAATAAATTTTCAAATAGTATTTGATGATGATCAATTTACCATAAACGGCTTAAAATTTTGAGAGATGAATACTTCTAAAACACGCAGAATTTAATTTTAAAGTCACGTTCTTAAATTGTATAAATATGATTCCGCAATGGTGTATGCTAGCCAGTTACAAAAAAATATGGTTTAAGGCCATATCACGCGAGATTCCAAATTTTTAGCTGGCCCGCCCGGTGCGCGACTACAACTCGAAGCTCAAAAAAAAAAAAAAAAAAAAAAAAAAAAATCCGTTCTACTGTTTCTCATTAATCGCCGGGCGTCTATGAAAAGGATCTCGTTCAATCTTCTCGCTGGTTATAAAAGGTTGGGAGGCTAGAAAATGCGACGGCCGATTTAGCCCGTTTCACGAAACTACTATAAAGCGCTGCAGATAAAAATATCATCCATAAATTAGTGAAAAAGAATTTAAACACTAAAAACATCGTAAACTAATTCATTAATTTTGAAAAATTACTTCAAAAATCACAATTTGAATTTTTGCGATGAAAAATGATTGTCTTTGTTGTTAAATCACTTCTAAAATACGCTAAATTAACTACGGTAGTTTGTAAATAGCACAAAATAAATTTTTAAATAGTATTTGATCGGCAAATTCCAACGGCTTGAAATTTTGAGACATGAATACTTCTAAAACACGCATAATTTAATTTTAAAGCCACGTTCATAAATTGCTTAAATATAATTTCGCAATGGTGTATGCTAGCCAGTTACAAAAAAATATGGCTTAAGGCCATATCACGCCAGATTCCAAATTTTTAGCTGGCCCGCCCGGTCCGCGACTACAACTCGAAGCTCAACTTTAATTTTGCCTCGCCTTGCCAATTATAAAGTTACTGTTAATGATGCCATTGTTTAACGGTATAATTATCGTTTACAGAACGAGCTCAGCGAGCAGATCAAGCTGCTTTTATGGTTTCCACAGGTCAGTTTTGGGCTTAGCTTTTTTTGTATTTGAGAGCCAAAAGCATTGCTATACTTGCTGTCGGGCTCCTTTTAAAGGATCTAGGAAGCGCGCAAGTTGGCCGCTCCATCGCCTAGGTCTTGATAGCTACACAAAGCACTTAAATACGATTCAGAGTTCCGATAGAATTTCGGAAATTTGGACCCCTAGGATTTTTTCAAAATATCCACGAAATGAGCGTATCCTCGTCAATAGATGAAGTTCGTTTTTGTCTGGACTTAGGCCTCACGACGAGTCGATTTTTATTCTAGACACTTCCAAAGGAACGTTGGATCATTCTGGGTTTACGAATTTCCACTAGAAGCAATTGGAATTCTTTTCTCCAGTTTTCTGGTTACCTGACGTCCAAATTTCCATTTTTCGTATTTCCCTTGACAATGCTTTTCATAGGTTTCGCAAAGCGTTACCCAACCCTTCTAAAAACCGCTTCGCAAGACTTTAGCGCGGGTTCAAAAAGCGCCAATCATTCCCCCTAAATGATGCCCCGCCGGCTTCCCAGCTGGCCGATTGCTGGTTGGCAGTCAGCTTCCGCTCAGAAATTCGGAGCGTTCCCACCGCCTTTTTCAAGGAGGGCACCAAATAGGGGTGATGGGGGATAGTGGTGGAAGGACTCGAGTACGGCACACACCCACGTACGCCCTGGAAATGAGGGGATTTAGCCAGTGAAGTGCCTTTTGGAAACGGGAAAACAAAGTACTTTGGTCGCCGAAAAAAGTGGGAAATTAAAAAGTGGGCAAGCTTGCCTTAAAATAGAAACTAACAAGAAAATACGAATATAATTTTAAACACATGTTTTTAGAGTGTTTCTAATTTTGACGCAAATATACGGTAGAAAAGGTGTAAAAATAAAGTAGTAAAAAAATGGAAATCTTGTCTTGACCAATAAAAATTTTGAAATTAATTATCAATATATTTTTGAGTGACTTATATAAACTGGAATTTTTGCAAAAAGTACGAAAAGGATCTATTTCTGTATTTTAGAGCTGGAAAGACGAATTTCTGACGTGGAACGCGACGGAATGGTCGGGGATACGATCGATAAACGTACCGGCGACGCAAGTCTGGCTTCCCGATGGATACATATTCAATACGTACGCTTTTTCTGTATATCGCCTACGTGGTTATACTTTAAAGAATGTGAAGAGCCTGGTTTTAAAACTTGCTTACTTCAAAAATTAAATATCGGCTGATGAAAAACCAAAGTTAACGTTTCAGAGTTGACGTGAAAGAGCCTCTGACGCAATTCAACGTACGGGTCAGCCACGAGGGGATCGTTGAGGCCGACTTCAACAAGGTCAGCTGGTTTACTAGAGTTACGAGCCGACATAAATTAAGAACTAAAATTTCCCCCTTCCCCCACGCTAGGTCTCGACAGCTACGAGCAATGCCAAATTACGCTTGCCCTCATGCTCTGTAGCGCGTTGTGGTTCTGATGTTCTAGCAAGAACGAAACCCCTAATTTACTCCATTTTAGTTAATCGACATCGGCTGCTCGATGTCATTCTGAATTTCCCGTTCGACACCCAATTGTGCTCACTTCAATTCGGATCCTGGAGCTATCAATTCCACCAAATATCACATATCATGAAGCCGGTGAATGTGCCTACAAATGCTGTAAGTGGAAAGCCAGAGAGAGCGAGAGAGAGAGAGAGAGATAGAGAGAGCGCAAACTTTACACGCTTAGCTGCCTGAAAATATATTCTTTTTTTTAGCACAACTCCGAGTGGGAGATCCTCAATTTCACCGCCGAAAAAGTCGTCAAATCTTATGAAGGCACAAATGGCGTGATGAACACATATGAGGAAATTTTCTACCATTTGGTAAGGACCTAAAACGGAAACGTCAGCTACAAATTCCTTTAGAAAATCAAGCGAAAACCCTTAAACTACATTGTGGTGATTCTGATCCCAACTTTTCTGATCGTCAACGTTTCAATTGTCGGATTGTTCACACCTCATGGCATCCAGGGAGATAGGCAGGAGAAGGTGAGAGTACTTAGTTTGGGTGTTTTTAAAGGAACTAGGAAGGGTCAGAATCGACTCCTCTGACTGACTAGGTTTCGACAACTACGCGGTACACCCAATAACACGTTTTTTAGGAAATCTGTTTGCCCATAAGAACACAAATTAGGAAAAACAAATTTTGCCTTCAAGCGTGATTTGGAGTCTGACTCGTAGTTGTCTAGGCCAGCCGACGCAAGGGTCGATTCTCGTGCTTGCTAGCGCCTTTAAAAACAAGTTTTTAGGTCTCACTTGGGCTTACAACCCTCCTAACAATGGCCGTCATCCTCGACATGGTCTCCAGTGAAATGCCAAAAAGTTCAGAGGGCGTGCCGTTGCTTGGTACGTCGTTATAAATTCAATTAAAGGCACTAGGAAGTCAAAAATCGTTTTTGTCTAAATCGCAAAAGTAAGGAAAAACGACTTCAAGCCACGTGGAAAACACGTAAAACATAAGCCGGATACGCAATTCCTATCCAAAAAAAAGTAAAATAGCTCCAAAAATAAAACGGAAACTTCGTGAAAAATGCAAATGTTGGAAAGATAACGTAGGCTAGAAGCTGCATTTTCCGGTGGGTACAAAACAAGGCGTATAAATCAAAAAAACTACGAAACGCTCCTAAACAACGGTGGAAACCTCCGAATTTAGGTTTTAGGAGTTTTTTCTTTAGGTCGCTACGTGCTGATCCAAACGGCGATCTCAATACTAGCCATTGCTGTCTCCGTAATAACAATATTCATCCACGAACGGGTACTGTATATGAATACACCGGTGCCGCGGTGGATCCTCAATTTATTCCAGGAGCACAAGGTCAGTAAGAATAACGTAAAAATTTATATATATTTATCGGTTAAAATAGTAGTAACGTTGATTCCAGACGCTAATTAATTAAACCATTCAATTAGTTCAGTTAAAGTTAAATTAAAGCAATTCAAAACCATAAATAAAACGTTAAATTAAAAAAATAAAAATATTAAAGCCGCTAGAAGGCGCGAAACTAAAATACCAAAATTTAGGACTATTACGAAGTTCCCCGGTGCCTCGATGTAAGTTTTTACGGGGCTAGAAAAATTGCTGTGAGGAAAATCGGGGCATTTTCGAGCTTATGCCGAGCAAAATTTTAGCTCGATTTTGACGTCACGCATTCTGATGACTCGATTTGCTCGTTCAACAGCAAAAATGATGTGGTTCGGGAAGTGCGGTGCGTTAAAGTCAAGCTTTCGAAACAAACGCCTTTTTCTAGAGCTTGCATCAACCTGATTCGGGCCCAGCTGGCTACGATAGAGGCGGAAAAAGAGGTAAAAATTACCTACAATCCATTTAAGCTAATCCAAGTTTAATCTACGTAAGCAGTAAAAGACGTAGTAAAACAATGATCAAGACGACTAGCAACGATTATTTAAGAAAATTCTTCCCGTTTAGATCCACGTGCTCTGGCAGCGCTTCTTCTCCCTGGCCGACGTGACGGCCATGTCATGTTTCCTTGTGCTCAACCTGTGCACCACCGTGCTCATGTTCTGGTCGGCATTTCGTCAAGAGTTCATCGTCGGCGTGCCGTGAATTGATCGTTGTGGTGGTGTGGATAGGTGTGTGTCGTTGGTACATCGGTTGCAAAAAGCTACGGGTTGTCGAAAATCAAAAAAGCTCAGAAAAGCCAATTTCGGCCCTAGAAATCGACAACAAGCGTTGCTTGAGAAAAACAAGAGCAAAACGTATAAATCTCGCGATAAATTGTGATGCGCTTCAAAAGAAAAACATGCCCTATACTTTTTCGGATTCAAGAATAAGCTTCAAGCTTGTAAGCCTCCTATTATCAACTAGAAATCGAAAAATCCACCTTTTCTGGCGAAAATCAAACATAAAACTGAAAAATCCACTCACAAATTTAAAAAACGACCAACTAATTCGTACGTCGAAACCTCGCTCTAATTGTAGGCTGGAGTATTTCAGAAAGCCATAACTTTCATGCTCAAAAAAAAAATCGTTTTTCCACCTAATAGCTTTTATACTATTATGGAAAAACTAGCTTTTAAGACGAAAAGAGGAGCAAAAAAATGAATCTTTCGGAAAATAGATGCGAAAAGAGACCCTGAAAATAGATCGGATGTATTACAATTGAATAAAAACCGTTTTCTCTAAGCTTTCACCACCAAATAATGTCGTCTGGTGTCTGGCCACCTTCCCTTCACCAATACCCATTTAGCGATCTCGAGATCTAAAGCTTTACCCCTTCTTATCGTAAGCCGGTGTTGTGATGATGCGGGTCGTAGAGGAAATTGAAATCAACCTTCGCCGGAATGTCTGACCCTTTTCTAGGCTGACCAACTACGACACGACTACAGAAATTGCGATGCTATTCGATAAAGATAAATAAAAGCCTTTTAAAAAGATCGATAAACAGGTTTAACTCTTTTTTTACCCGGCAACAATTTATATACCTCAAAATCGCAAATCGCATAACGAAACAAACAAACGAACAACATAAACTCAACAGTAAAGCCAAAATAACAAAAAACACGCGAAATTGAAACATTTAGGACTTGATTTTGACGGCGGCCTTCTTCTCGGCGACGTTGGCCATCTTTTTCGCCTTGCGCTCGTGATATTCTTGCATGTTCTGGAAAAGAAATAAAACTCATACTAGGTTCTTTCTCATAAAGATTTTTCTTCTAATCTGATTTTTAAAGTATGAACCAGGGTTGAAAGCTGCTTCGGACTTTTTCAACCTGTTCGGACCCCATACTATCCTTCCTTTGCATCTTGCCCTTCATTCAGAAGAAAAAAATAGAAACAACCCTTTGCCTCTTATATAGACGACTGCCCACATCCGGTCTATGCTAATTATTTCTAACAAAGAGGTTTTTACAAAAACCTAAATTAAATAGCGAAAATGGCTAATTTTTCAAAATCTGATATGTGTCATCCCTAGACCATTACGCACCTAATGACGTATCAAACGTAGCCTGATACCCGTCCCTTCTTGAGATATCCTCCGGACAGACATCCGGAAGTGGATGCAAAGTGGCACACACACACAGACACTATTTTTTTATATATAGTAGGATCGCGGAAGAATGATCACGTACAATATTCTGCCGAGTGCTGAAACCAACCGGCGTTTAGGAACGAGCGGTTCCTGCGTCAGCGTGAAGTGCAGGTACAGCTCGGAGTGCCCGCCCATCGCCAAAGCCATCTCATTGCCGCAGGTGGACAAGTCGAGGACGAAATCAAACGTTGTCCCAGGGCGGCTCTCCGACATATCGAGGCAAGTGCTGCCCTGAACAATTGTAATACACAACGTTTAAAAGGAGAAAACGCACTCTCGACACCACCGCCATTGTGAACTGCATAGACGGCTGGCCCCGTATATGCCTAAAAAGTTTTGAAGGAAAATTCGTTTCCAATGGCCGGGAGGGGGAGGCGGGTTTTCGGGTTCTTGAGTATTCGCGGGTACCGGAGTCAGAATTTTTTTTCTTATAGGTCCAGCTCGACCTAGCAGCCAAAGATAAAATGTTTGTTTACTGTTTTTATTAAATTTTGGCTATACTTAGGGTAGTAAAACTGTAAAAAAGATTAGAAAAACGCTTGAAAAAGCCGACATTTTGGCCGTACTGGGTCGAAAAAATCAATTGTTTGCTTCCGCCCCCCCCCCCCTTACGAATACTCAAGGAGCGGGTACGGTAGTGCTGACTTTCTCCAGGGAAAGGTTGTAGGTGCCCGGAGCAACTTGGAGATATTGGTCTTCGCACTGGAAGCGAACCACCGCCAGGTCGGCTATGTTGCCGACTTTCTAAATCAGCTCTATTCACAATGGTTTCACGTAGATGCCCATGACTAGATCGGGCAAGTGTTTCTATCCGACCGTGTATTGAAAACCGTACCCCTTCCACATCCTCAACGCGTAGCTTGATGGTTCTACGCGTAAACAAATCCTTGACACAGTAATGGTTCCCCCTCTTAACAAATTTCGGTCCTTTCGCTTCTGAAAAAGCAAGTGTAGGGCCCGTCGAGAGAAATTTCCTTCTTCGACAAATCGCAAAGGGGTTCTGGCTCGTTAGCGCGGGGAAAAAGTTTATCGGGGGCAAACATTATTTGTCAATAGTATCTCTTGTCTTGAAATACATTACTTTGAGCTTTTTTAAAACTCTTAATATATTTTTTGATGTTTTTAACACGTCGACAAATATCGAAAATCCCGAAAACCAGCTTAACAACCCCATTTTCAGGGTTATTTTTATTTTTTAATTTTTAAGCGTTAACATAAATTTTTATCTCGAATTAGTATTAGTATATTTTAGTACACTACCGGATCGTGCCGATGTGGTCCTCCAAAAGTCATAAAATACTGAAAAATTTACGACGTTCAACCCCCCCCCTCCCCTAACGAACCAGAGCCGAAAAAGTTTTGTGGTTATGATCCCGCAAAAATATTTACCAATCCGGATCGAAGCAGTCGGCGGGTTTTTTCGTGTTCGGGGGGGGCGCCGGCTTGGGTTAAGTAGAGACCGGACAACGACACGCCATTCCAGGCTTTCACAGACAGGCACGGATAGCTTTTGGGCTACGGGGGGCTGCCCTGCACAAGGGGACAGCGCGCTTGCTACGTTTTTGTTCGAAAATGAACAAACTTTTGAACAAAATTGGATTTTTCTCGAAATTTTTATAGAAAAATTAGAAACTCAATTAGATTTAAATATTCTAGACGCCAGGGCGCAGCTTTTGAGACCTAACTCTCGAAAATCTATTCTGGTACTTTTTCGTGATGGTCTTTTGAAGTTCAGTTCAGGATTTTGTGCGGTTTTAAATAGCGCAGAAACAAAGCCTTGTCCGGGAATTCTGAGCCTAGATTTGGTAAAATCAAGGTCGATTACCCCCCGGTGCGTGAAGTCGGCGCTTAAAATGGCTCCAAGTGACTGTTTTGCAAAAATGGACGCCAGTGGATCAACCATCTCTTTGTTATGGGGCTAATTTTTTCCAGATCCTTATTGTTTTAGCAGTTTTCAAAGGCTGGAGCACAGTTTTTAAGCAAAACGCAAAACCTTGGCAAAGGTTTTGGGGAGAAATAGCGGTTGCACGTGGTCCCGGGGGTCGAACCCGGACCCTCTGTTCGAAATTTGGGATCGGCGCTAACCGATTGCGCCGCGGCTCCGGGGGGTCCTATCCGTGCCTCCGTGGAATGCCGTGACGAGTAGATTTGTACCTGAAGCGGTTACAAAGACCGAACCAAATGGCCTACGAGGCTGCCAGCTAGTATCACCCTTCCACTCGAATCGTTACATAACTAAATAATAATAGTAATGATAATCAGCAATCGAAGTTACTTGAACGCCTCCCATCTGCTTGGTAAACACGAGGTTTTCTCCACGCAAGACCTCAAGGCGTAGCTTGTAAAGTCCCACTTTCTTGATTTTGAGGTCGATGGTGTACGTGATCTGAAGAAATATCAATCAAAAACAATATTCTTCTGTGGTAAACACAAGCAAATTTTTCCCTGTGCCCAAAAGAACCAAACCAATACGGCCCTATAACAAAATACAAACCATTTTTATAGCATTTTACATCGTTTTTCGATATAAAACAAGAAAAAATTAAGAAAATTTACGACAATTTTTGCCTTTTTCGTCAAAAATGTATGAAATATGGGCTGAAGCCTAGCTTCTTTTGGTAAACCCTGCATCACACCAAAACTAAACTCAAGAATGAAGGCTAAAAGCCAACCCACCACCTTCCAGGCGTCTGTTTGCCGGTCGATGATCACGTTCTGCACGTAGCTTTCGCCAAAGTATAATTTTGCACGAAGCCCGTTCCATGACGCGCCGCGAACATTGAGGTACACGCGGAAAAGCCTTGCAAAGAAAATTAAATATCAAAATGGGGACATTACTTAGCATTTTTACCACCAGGCGTGTACGAGGGCGTCAGCACCTCGATCGAGTCGAAACCGACGGCCCCGACGTGATGCGCCGCTCGTCTAAATAACACGTTGACCAAGAAGATATCCTTTGCCAGCCTTTTGAAAAGGCCGGGTCCCCAGTTTTATGATACTTCCATCATGCAACAGCTCTCGAAAAGGCGCGAACAGGGGGGACAGGTTGATGGTGAGAGCTTCCGGATTTGACCACCAAACTTGCCTTTGCACATCCATGTCGCGGGTCCCAACGTTCAAGCCGTCAGTCTGGAGTAATAACAGGAAAAGGAATCAGACTGGAGGATGCGAGAAAGGGTTAACCCCCCAATTCTCCGGGGTCGACAAGCAGCAGAATGAAAATATATCGCCACTATCCAACCCCCGAACCGGAAATGCATGCCGCTTAAGCAAAGTGTTAATTATGTTAATTGTTGTTATTGACGCTATGTTAACGTAGTTAATGCTTAAGCAGGCAAGTTGCGAGGTTCAAGACAAAAGCTTGGGAAGGTACCGTGGAATCGTCTTCCAGGGGGTTGTCAACCTAAATCGCCTAAATTGCATGGAAATCAAACGATGAACCCTGCAACAATAAAGCTTGCAGGTTATGGGGTTATGCAAGCACTATTTGCGATCAGATTTCGCCATTTTCAACTTCATTTATCGATCGATCTAAAAACAAAAATCTATAACGAAACAATCAATCGAACAACACAAACTCAACAGTAAACCCGAAGTAAACACACGAAAAAAACAAATTTAAATAGTTAAGACTTGATTTTGACGGCGGCCTTCTTTTCGGCGACGTTGGCCATCTTTTTCGCCTTGCGCTCGTGGTATTCTTGCATGTTCTGGCAAGAAAAATTAAACTAATAATCAGGAAAGAGGGATACCTGATGCGTAACATTCTTGAACAGCGACAATTCCTCAGAAATCGTCGTCACCGCCTCGACCAGCTCACTGCTGGTTCGTCGAATCGTGGTGTTGTCGCTGGGATTGTAGATGTCCAGACCATCACTAAAAATAAAGGTCAATAAAAAGTAGCTCATAAAAAAGAATTTGTTAAAAAGTGACTTACCGGGTCAACAACAAGATTGACTTTCGGTCCGCGATGACTTGGAAATCGACGATTGGCGATTGAGCCTCGACAGCGTCTTTCAGTTCGAGCTTTTTCTCGGCGGTTAAGCCGAAGACGTACAACTTGGGGCTGGCTTCGAAGGTGACGAAAAGGTTTCGGGAGCCGTCGATTTCCTGTAAAAACCGATTTTACAGATTTTAGCCGTGAATTGGAAGAAAACGGACCATGATCGAATTTTATTTTTATACGCGCTTCGAAAAGCAGCAAAAATCGTCAATCTAAGCCGAAAAGTTTAAAAAAGAGCTCACCACAACACTCAGCCTCCGAATCGGCTTCTCCCCAAGCTTATTCGTGGAAAAGAGCTGCGTCCCGTCGTGCAGATCGTGAAGGTATAAACGACCATCACCGCCTAAACACAAAAATTGATACTAAAAAATTTCTAAAACTAAAATTTCGTACAAACATGCATCATACCTCCACTAACAACCGTCCTATCATGTACATCCACCGATCGCACATATTCCGTGTGGCCGAAAGCCACCGCGTACATTGCTGAGCAGTCGGGATATCTAGAAATCTTTATTAGCAAAGGGGCTAAAAAATCACCGGTAAACTTTCACTTTCTCGTCCCGATCTGCCGTCAACAGATATTTAAAACCAGCCGAAAAAGCCACGTCCAGAATCATCGTGACGCCGCCGGCCAGCGGGGTTCCCTCGAATTTGCAGTCTTCATCTAATAAAAGGGTAATTTTTCAGTAGTAAAATTGAACCTAGTTAAAAGTAAATTTGAACGTTACTTTTAACTTTATGATAAAACTCTTAAATTTATAACGAACCATTCTCGTGTCGTCCCATATGCGCTTCGGTACATCTGTACTGCGTGACGTTGCCCGACCGGTCACCGACGACCTGAAAAAACAAGGTTAAAAAGCTCGAAAATTGAAGAAAAAACAGCTAAAGAATTTAGATAAAAAATAAACCGACTAATACGGCAAAAACTTTTTTCCTTCGTAAAAACGCACCACATTTCCCCTATTATCAAAAACGATCGACGTCGGCGCCTTCGGGACGCGGAACCAGCGGCAAACTTCTAATTGTCCAGGTTTTGCGTGGTAGATGACGCACGTCTTCGCGGAGGTGCCCACAGCGAACATGGAACTCTGTGCGACTTCTTTCGTGGAGCAGATTATCTTAAAAGAAACGCATAATTGGCAAAATCTTGATTGTTCACACCTCAAATTCCACGACATCTTTCCCGTCAGCGCCCTTTGTTGCTTCCTCCGGAATTTTCAGCACTTCTATTTCGACATCCGGCTCTTCCGGAACCAGGAAAACGCTGGCCTTTGCTGTTAGGATATAGCAGCCGAGTCCGAGGGTGGCGGACATCCTGGAAAAATGGTTATTGATCCCTGTGAATCTACAAAAATGAAAGGCATCGAAAACATGAGAACTGACATCTAAAACGCCCCGTATAATATTTTAAGGGAGCCGTTAACGCACGAATACTATAACAGAAATTTAACAGAAACAATGCCGATTTAACGGGATTTAATGAAAATAAAGCAAATAAATGAAACTCTTTTGAAAGTCGTGTTTTTGGACGCGGTAAATTACCAAAAACATCAACTTTCTCAAAACGGTGTAACGCGGTTAACGTCTTCAAAAAAAACGAAATCTACAAAGCGACAGAAAGGGCGAGAGCTGCAAGCTAAAAAGTCGATGCTAATATTTTAATGGATATATTAAATTATTTAATCAAATATATAGAAAAAGAGAAATAAGTGACAAAATATAACTATTTTAAAAGGCTTTTGTAAGCTGTAAGTCGATGAAAATGCGACTTTTAGAAATTCTAGATGGACAAATTCAAAAAAGTTTGGCTGAAAATACTAATCAAAATAATTTGAACATTCGGTCAATATTTATATTGTTTGTCGATATTCGTAACCTCTAAACGTGTCTTGCCATTTCTTTCGTGCTGGCCTGTTTTGTAAACCTTTATTCTACGTGAAATCTCTACAAATTATCTCAAAAGAAACAAAAAACGAGCAGATATAAAAACGCTCAACGCATCCAGCACTATTATTGCTGTCGGATGGGCATATCGTAGAGCCAGAGAGAGAGAGAAAAGAAGGTGGTGAATATTTAGTCGGACAGATATCACATGTACACGCGGACACACACAACTAGAGTTTTTGGGGTGATGGTGGTGGTGGGCAAAGTGGCAATCACACGGTGTATGGAAGAAAAATTCTTTATAAAAATCTGCGTTACTTTTTATAATTTATTACTATATCACAAGGCTACGGTAGGGCGGAATGTTCGAGATTTGATTGGAGGAATTTAATACACAAGCTGGGACAGTGAAACGCCGGCCATTTTCCTAGAGGCTACAAACAACAGCTAAGAGAGCGGGGGGAAGTGAGAGAGCACGGAAGGGCATGAGGGTGTGGGGTCGAAAATTTGGGGTTGTGACGGGATGCAATCGGTCCACTTTAGTCCTCGAGGTTTCGGAACGAGTTCTGCATGGCCTCGAGCAGGTCGTCGTAGTCCTTCTTGATCTTCGCCTCACCGTCCTTTTGCGGGTCCTGCAAAGAAAATGAGTAAAATCGGCCAAAATTCGGGTTTTCAGTATCAATAATTTCTTTTCTAATTCAGAACGTTTACAATCTCAGGAAAAGTGAAAATGTGTTGCAATGTGACCTCTATTAACATTAGAAAAGTTCGGATCCACTCGGAAATACCAACGAAAAGAATTCGAATCCATAAAGCCAAAAACAAACCTTGAACTTCATGGCGGAGAGCTGGTAGATGAGGTCCCCCATGTGGTCCCTGATCGTCGCCCAGGTCACCTTGTTCTCCGACTGGGCCGTCGACTCGACCGAGTGGCGGGCCAGGTCGTAGAAGGAGATCCTAAAATATGATGTTGAAAAATTAAACCAAAGAATGCGAATACTGTGACAATATCTAGCCAAAATTTCCACTGACATGTTCTTCAGCATGCCGACGGTCTTGTAGAAGGGGCAGAAGCGATCGTACGGGGTGTAACCGTTCTGCTGCAAGAAGTCGTCCTTGATGATCTTGGCGACCTGGGAAAAGAGGAATTTTTCAGAACCCGGAAACGACAAATTACCTCAAGCGTGATCTTGTCCGACTCGGCCAGCGAGGCCTTACCGACGAGCTGCACGATTTCGGAGAGATCCTCTTCTTCCTAGAATTAGGGCGTAAATAGTTGTCACATAACAATATCTGCTCTTTCTATAAAAACAAAAATCCTCTCATATATAAATGGATTTTTGACGAATTAAAGAGCTATAAAATGACGCTAAATGCCTCAATCAGACGCTACGAGCTAGAAAGGGAAGTGAGCGCAAAATAACGAGCTGCTCGAGCAAGGGCCTCGCGCCAGACGGGGCCCCCAAAAATCATTCTAGCGGAATTTATTCGTTATTTAGGGCAAAGGCAGCAAATTGTCGTTCCTTATTCGTAAAGAAAATTCAAGTTTTCTCTAATTTAATTTTTTTCTCGGGATGTACCTCAATTTTAAAAGCACCAAATTTACCTGAAGAATCTCCTTGCACTTGGTACGCAGGGAGACGAACTCGGGATGGTTCTTCTCGTAGAAGTCCTCGAGGGCGCGCATGTATTTACTGAAAAACGTGGATGAGTTGGTGATGATCAATCATTTTGCTATTCCCCGAATTGTACACCCCCGATTTTTCTCTCACTCTGCCCACCACAACCAAGCCGCAAAAAGCGACAACTGTGAGCCCACACACCGGCCGGGCAACGGTCGAGAATTAATTGACACGACTGCCCCCCAAGACAACAAACGATTGTGCGGTTCGGGCCAACGGTCTCGAGATTCAGCAGATGTGTGCTTGGTAGAGCTTAGTCTCTTTTTCATTTTACACTTTTGTTGATGTTTTCCTGTAAAAGAAACGTGGTTACTCCAAAAAATTACTAATGGGATCGTTGCTCCAAGAAGAGTTTTCGCAATTTTTCTAGATCACGCTTGATTACCTAATTCTACGGAACTTCAGGTACTGTAACCCAGAGAGTCCAAAACTCGAAATTTCCCAGTGCTGATTTTTCGAAATTTTTGAAGTTTAGTGCAGCTTACTAGCGTCAAAAAAGCTAATTCAAGAAGAGTTTTAGTATTTTTTTCCTATCATGATGATTCGAAAAATCTAATTTTCGGCTTTTGGGTACAGTGACCCAGGGCGCCAAAAAATACACAAACTTTTAAAATCATGATTTTTCAAAATTGGTAATCATTTTCGTGTTTTTCATTATCACCTTTGCTAATTCTCTCAAGTTTTAATTTTTAGAAGAACCTGAAACTTTATAGTACAACTATAACTATAAAAACGTATAGTTGGAATATATTTGTCTTTTAGCGCTGGACCAAATAATTTTTTGGGGTATCCGAATCTAGGTCAGAAGTCCACAAGATCAAAAGCCTAATGATTTTCTCTAGTTGCCATTCTAAATAATAATCTACAAATCCGCCAACTCAGAAAAAGTCCGATCCCATCCCCCTAATAAGTCTTCCCCTCCAACCACATGACAATACACAAGCAACTCCAAAGTTCCCCCTCAACTCCTCCACAAGACAAAGCACCCTTTTAGGCCGGGGCTTCACCGGATTAATCAAGGTGCTTCACGGCAGCGACACTTTGCGTGCGGGGCCCCCGGGGCCAAAGGGTGCCATTGGGGGCGGGGCCCTCTGCTTGGCCCCAAGGCGCCGACCACGCTCAAGTCACCGGGGCAACGGCTACAAGCTGGCCGGCCGCTTTGGCCGCCGTGGCCCATATCAACGCCGAGGAAGCGAAGCCCCGCAAGTCGACTGCCCGCCGCGCCAGCACCACCCCGGGCTGGACTTCATATGTAATAAGAGGGGCCCGGAGGCCGCCGCTTGCACCTACGTGCCCACCACGCCCGTCGATACCGGGATTGGTGAGTCTGGGAATATTCGAATTTTTTTTGTAAATTTTTCGGATTTCAATTTGAACAGAATTATTCAAGAACTGCTAGAATAAGTCGAAATAATGTATCGATTTAGAGAACTGCCAGAAACACATAAATTGGCAATTTTCCAAAAATTGTTATGTCAAATCGACTGATCGATCAGTTCGATATTTTTCGGTTTTCCGGTTCCATTTTTGACAACTAGCTAAGCGCGGAAACTGTTAATTTGTCGAAAATAGACGCTGTAAAAACAGATTCCCATTTCGACGCCTTCCCGGGAAATTTTTAAATACAACGAAAGCCCTGAATCACCTTGAGAAAGCTCAATTAATTTTTCTCACGCCCGTAATGCGGGATTCCCAAGGCCTAAGAAACCCAAATCAACACTCTAACAACACCCGCGCCCCTAACATTATATTCCCAGCAAAAACACTATCGCCTAGCAACCGATTACAAGGGCCTCAATTTCCGGCCAGACGGACAATCAGCGGCCGCCCCGTCGACTTGACCAAGTTACCAAATTTCAGGCATCGAGAATCGCTTCTTCGAGCCGGAGCAGATCCGGTGGGAACGGCTTGACGACAGCGCCGAGCGCCCGTCGCCGTGGTTTTTCTTTCACAAATACCAATTGTATCCGTTCATCTCGGACTCGCCGCCGGGAATGGACGCCGTGGGGCATCAGCGCAACCATACTGGGCTGCCGGCCTCAGCAAGTAAGTGTTTTCAGAAAACAGGAAATGCCAATTTTAATTTTCGACGTATGGTCTGCATCCCGAAGCCATTTGCTAGTTTTCTAGAGCAAGCCAAAAAGCTACTTTTCTAGAGTATTTTTCGGGTGTTCATTTTTTGATGTTTTTTTCCAAACCATAGTCTCCTATTCAAAAAATGCGCAATATTGCGCCACCCCAAATTTGCTGTAGTCAGCCGCTCCCAGATAAGGCTTCTCCCGGGCCCAAAATTTGCCCCCAAAAAGTGGCCCAAAGCCCCGGGGGTGACACGATCAATCCGCCGGAAGGCGAAAAACCCACTTGAGGGGCGCGCGTGATTTATTAGGCGGGTCGCGCTGTGGGTAAAAGCAGCCCAGAAAAAGTTGCAGGTTTAGCGCAAAAAAGAGAGATTCAGAATTTTACGCCAAAATCTCCAAGGTAAAAAAATAAAAATTTAACTTTCTATATAAAATTAAATTGTCATAAATTTAGGCGGTCGTCACCCACTCCAAACATCCAACCCGACGTGCTGTATCCCCGCGAAAACTAGTGGAATCGTCTCCCTATCGGTGCAATTTGTGATTTTGGTCGCCTCGGCGTTGACGACAATCTTCTTCTTTTATCATGTGGGAGGGTAAGGGATTTTAATAGAATCAAAAAATCCCGATTTTTAGCTACGAGTACATGGGCTGGAATGAGAACCGGACGATTCTCGAGCCAATTCTATCCCCTAACGATTCGCGACGGCTGATGGCCGCCACGACAATGATGACGGGTTTTGCGGTGGGTTTTTGATGGGATTAAAGGGATGGCTTTTAAAAGTTTTAATTTTAGTCTAAAAGTTTAAGTTTTAAAGGGACGAGCAAGTCAGGGCCAGAGCTTTTTAACGGTCGTAGATTCTCAGCAAAAATCACTTTATTAAATAGTCTTAACTGAGTCTACGAAGCTTTTTAAATTTCAAATTACGCTACAAACCTAAGTTCAAACCCTGAAAATCTCTCTTATTGCCATATTTTGCCATTGTTTATGCGTTACGGGAATGGCCAGTTTACATGCCCCGGAGGGTATTAGCCGATCTGCCAGCCCGGTCTGCTCTCCTAGTCTAGAGGCGCCCAATTAGGCAGTTTGTGCTGTTAGGCACTGCCTGCATACCCAATCGTGTTTGGGGGTGGGGGTGAGGTGTTGCCCGGGGAATCGTGAGAACTTTTGCCGGCTCGCGAAAATATCAACAAGACACCTAATTCCAAGCAAAACCCTATATCGAAAAAGCGGGGGCTGCCCGGCGAAAAATAATTTTCTCGTGAAAACAGGCTAATTCTGGGCCCGAGGAATTATGTTTTTACGAATGCGAGAAGCGGTGCTGACCTGCTAGTGCGGGTGATTAATTTTTCCCCGTAATTTAGTATGGCTCTATAACGAAATATAGACCTTTTGTAAAGAACTACACGCAGTCTTTAGACAGAAAAAGTATATAAGACTTATAAAAATGTTCAAAACGTTTGGTAAAAATGTTTAAAAAATAGCAATTTTCTAAAAATGACGTTTAGAATTTCTTAGCAAACTAGAAACTTCCAAACCAGATAAACAAGTCAAAACTAACATCCCCCGCTAAACGTCCAGTATCCCCCCGATAAGCCCCGTTCACCTGGCGAACCGCTAAAATAGCAAAACCCCCAGGGACTTGGGCAAGTTACCGTGCAATCCCAAATTGGACCGCGCCGAAAATTCAATTCAGACGCTCAAGCCGACGCAAACTACTATTGACGACAGCGGAGTGGCCGCGCTATTGGATGGGCGGTAGATGAAATTGAGACGAATTCGACCACCCCATTGCCAAATTTTGGCCCCCCGATCGACGATATTGTCACCGCGAAACCGAGGGCAAAACGGGCCGAGAAAGTTGAAGTCGAGACAGTAGAAGCGGAAAACGCAACTCTGACTACTCTCCTCGACTATGATGACAATTCGACGCTCAGTTTTGATGATCAAGACGAGCAGATGCCGAATACGTCGCTGTATATTGGATGGGTGGTGGTAAGAAATTAAAGTAAAGCGCCAAAAAAATTTCTAGGACGCCGAGATCGATTTTCTTGAGCTGATCAGAATTTCGACGCTCGTATACCTGGCTATGTGCGCAGTTTGGTTCCTATCGCTGCTATGTTTGGTGGTAGCTATCAAAACAGAAAGTAAGCTAGTTATATGATCCTCCATTAAAAATAAGCTAGCCAAGTCATTCAAATTTACCGTAAATCAGCCATTTTAGACATCGTTAAATTGTAAAAATTTAGCGAAATTGTTCGAAATTGAAAATACCGAACAAAAATTGAATTACAATTTTATTCAATTAAAATTCTTTTAGTCCCGGATTTGGTAGTCGCAAACATGACCGTAACCCTCATTGCGATTCTCTACCTAATCGTGCACGCATGCTTCGTCGGAATACTAATCTATCTACAGGTAAAATTCTCCGAAACTTATTAAAACATATACAAACCAGATCGCGCTAAATCGTCACTTGACTACAAAAACGCTTATAGTCGTTTTTGGGACTATCGCAGTTCTATTCCTAATGGCAATTGCCGGCTTTTTCTGCGTGGTGCAAGATGTTGCCTTTTACAATCACATCTGCTACATCAACGATTCATCAGGGGTGAGTTTAACCGCGTTTTATAGACTAAATTTTTAAATTTCAAAGCTTAGAAATTTTGTAAACTTTGGACTGATTTCAAAGTTTAAAAACAGCAAAAATCTACATTTTTCAGTGCTTGTGCCTGTCCGCCATCGCCAACCTCATCAAGGGCACCCGCGCCGCCGCCCAGCACACGAATACGCACTACCAGAAAATACCCAATCCCCGCCCCACCACATCTCCTACGCCGACGACCCCCAAGCCCAGGAATTCAGCCATTTCTAAACCAAAATTTCTAATTTTTCGTTATTCCCTTTACCCACCCTTGTTTCATACATATCCGGTGATCAATCCTGTCAAAAAAAACCCAAAACGTTTCTGTCAAAAATCTTATCTCACTGCTCCCCCTCCCCCTTGGATCTCTCTCACGGGCCAGTCCCCCCACTTTCCCTTCTTGGCGAACAAAGATAAAAGATGGCAAGATAACCCCTAGTCGACACACACAGCCAAGCCAAGATGGTAGTGTATACCTGTAGGAGATGAGCCAGTTGATGGAGGGGAAGTGCTTACGCTGGGCGAGCTTCTTGTCCAAACCCCAGAACACCTGAAAATAGGCAAAATTTTAGCAAGAAATAAAATGCCAACCTGTACAATACCAAGGGTGGCGGCCGTGACGGGATCGGCGAAGTCACCACCGGGCGGGGATACGCTAAAAATTGAGATTTAGAAAAATATCGGAAATTTAATGCAAAGGTATAGCTAGTTCTTTAGTATTTCCAGAGTGGAGCAGCAAAACCCGAATTTTTCCACAGCTAGTCTAGGCAGTTTAGTAACGTATACGATATCGTTTTCGAAGTTTTCGTAAAATTTAGCTTTATTTTAAGCGGAAAACCACTTCAAAACGGGTAAGAATTTCGAAATCGACGCTATTTGATGGTGATCTCTCTATTTTTTAGTAAATTGTTCTCCTCTGGATGTACTAAACAGCTGCAGCTCTTTCCAAAAACTCACGCTCCGACAATGGTGACGGATCCATCACGTTCGGGGCTTCCCAAGCAGCGGACCTTGCCGGCACGCTCGTAGAAGGAGGCGAGACGGGCGGCCAGGTAGGCGGGGTATCCGGAATCGGCAGGCATTTCTCCGAGACGACCGGAGATCTCACGAAGAGCCTCGGCCCATCGAGAAGTCGAGTCGGCCATCATGGCCACGTTCAGACCCATGTCACTAAAAAAATTCATGATATAGAAAATTCGTTAAAACAATTAATTTGATAGCTGAAAAGAAAATAGGCTAAAAACCAACCGGAAGTACTCGGCGAGGGTAATACCAGTGTAGATGGAGGCTTCACGAGCGGCCACAGGCATGTTCGATGTGTTGGCGACAAGGGCGGTACGCTTCATGATAGATGTGGTGACACCTTCGACCTCCATGGTCAGCTCGGGGAAATCACGAAGTACCTAGAAACAGAAAGATTAGATAAAGCTTTTGATAGTAACAAAAATGAAACGAAAAACCGCTCACTTCAGACATTTCGTTTCCACGCTCGCCGCACCCGACGTAGATGATGGCGTCGGAGTTGGAGTACTTGGACAGCGACTGCGAGATCACAGTCTTGCCGCAACCGAAGGCGCCGGGGATGGCGGTGGTTCCTCCTGAAAACGATGTTTTGGATCGATATTTTGGCGAAATTTTGTAGCTCAACCACAAGCGAAAATGCGGAAATACCGTACCCTGGACACAGGGGAACAGGGCGTCGAGCACACGCTGCCCGCAGAGTAGCGGGTTGTTGGCGGCCAACTTCTCGGTGACCGGGCGCGGGCTACGCACGGGCCAGATCTAGAATAATACGTAAATTTCGTAGAATAACATTTGTATACCTGGAGCATAGTGAATCGCTGCTTCTCGCCGGAGAACTCGATCTCGAGCAGCACGTCGGTGACGGTGTACTGGCCGGACGGGGCGGCAAACGTGACGGTTCCACATGCGGTGGGGGGCAGCATGATCTTGTGCTTGATGAGCAGATTTTCGTTGACGGTTCCGATGATGTCTCCTGAAAAGCGGAGGATTTAGCTCAAAAACGTGGCCTAAAGTTTTAAGCAAAAAATCGAAAATCTTCACAAACCTCCAGAGACGTGGGCGCCGACGTGCATCTTCTTGCTGGCGTCAAAGTCCCAACGAGCATCGCGCGACAGGGCGTTGGTGTTGACTCCCTAAAGCGAAATTTTAGCTAAATCTAATTTCACGGTCTCCACAGTTTCAGTCTAAATCTTTTTTTGACTCACAGGGCCAATTTTTCGAAAAATCAGTTTGAAAAACATTCTGTCTTACAAACGCGAGAGATTACTTTCAAAGAGACTAAACGGTATAAAAAAAATAGTTTTCTCAGCCAAATATACCTTGGGGATGTAGATGGACTGGGTGAGGTCGGCAATGTCCTTCAGGGGACGCTGGATACCGTCAAAGATGGAGCCCATAATGCCGGGGCCCAGCTCGACGGAGAGCGGTTTGCCGGTACGGAGCACGGGATCCCCGATAGTGACAGCGGCTAAAAAGGAGAAAATTTTGAGCGTTTTAGACTGGCAAAAAGCACAGAATTAGTTTTTTCGATTTTTTTCCAAAACACAATCTAGCTGGCTTTCAACTTTAAAACTCACAAGTCTCCTCGTATACTTGGATGGTGGCATAGTCACCCTCGAGACGGATGATCTCTCCGACCAGCTCGCCGTGCCCGACACGCACCAGCTCGTACATAGCCGATCCGGCCATCTTCTCAGCAGTTACGACTAGAAACCAATATTATTTTCAGGAATCCAGAAAACTCACCAGGGCCGGAGACACCGAACACGAATCCGTAGGTGCTCTCCTTTTCTCCATGATCACGGGCCGTGGGCGCCATTTCCAAGTGCAATATGAGGCCGGGGAAACGCGCCTGGAAATATGAGTTTATATTCTGCCGTCTCGTCACGAAAAGACGAGAAATAACGAGAACACTCAGCAACAATCAGAAGATCAACAAGTTGGTGTGGTTAAAATGCAATTTGAGGTGGGTAAAGCTGGATGAAAATATGCGAGGCGTCAAAATCAACAATAACAGACATTTTCACTTGAAGAACGATAAGAAGGAAGCCAACAACTCGACTTTTTTTCTCGAGGGGCTCAACAAGAAACGAAAATAGCGAACGAGCTAAAACTGCTAAACAATTGCGATCGATCTATTGTCCCTGATGATGATAGGGCGGGTATCCGGTGGGGTGTTGCTGGTACATTGGCCAATATCCATCGGCATTTCCAGCGGGCGCGTATTGGTTGTATTGCTGCCCTCCATACCGGGGTCCATTTTGATTACCCCGTCCACGTCCGCCGCCTCGTCCGCGTCCACCACGCCGATTCTGATTTACCATATTGCCCGGACGGTGGCCAGCAGCTGCCCTGTCTTTGCGGTTGCTGATGCCGATTCGGCTCATCCCTTGTTCGCTTCCGCTGCTGGCGCTGGTCCTTGTTGTAGTACGCCTTTTCCTGCTCGTCGTCCGAAAAGTCAGGTTCAGCGTCAGCGTCAGCATTCGGGTCAGCCACTTTCAGCTGCATAAGCTGTTCCAGCAGCAGCACCTTGGCGACGGAACCCTCAGGCGCGTAGTAGATCGGTTTTCCGGCCGGCACAGCCGCGGCTTCAGCCTCTGTGTTGAAGCGGACTACATAGATCGGGGTCCGGGTATTTCCGACGACGTCGTAGACCTGGCCAAAGACGTTGCGCTGTTCATCGAAAAGGTAGCAGTCAAAGTCGAGCACCACGAACGTCTCGCATTGAATGGACACCAGACAGTGCATGTTCTGCAGCACTTTGCCCAACAGTTTCAACTCGCAGTCGGGCTCCAGCCGGATTTGCGGGATATCGATCGGGTCGAGCTTGGCGTATTCATACTCGTTCTGGACGCGTTGGCTCTTCTTCTTTTTCTCTGTTTTTCCGTATTCTTGCATATGGAGGCGCTGCATCTGGAGTAGGGGCACGGAGGTGAGCTTTTCGAATTCTTCGTCCGAGTTGGCGGCGGTGAGCGAGAAATCAGAGTCGTAGTCCGAGTCGAGATCTCTGAAAAAAAGGAAATCTAGAGAAGTTGATAAGATTAATATACCTGAACTTGACATCCTGAACCTCCATGTCGACGTCAGCTTGTGGGTACGTTGACGTGGAAGGGGCCGCGCGGCTTGAGCTGCATGGTGGTCGACGATCTGCTCGGCGCTGACCGTCCAGATCAGCTTCTCGAGCACGGCGCGAACATCTTCCAGCACCGCTTCATCGTCGTTCGAGGGCATCTGGAAATGGAGTGTGAAGCTAGGTCAAAATATCAGAAGCGAGTTGGACCAGAGATCAAATAGTCAATCGATAAAGTTGCGAAAATGGTAATTCTACACCTAGGAAAAGGCGAAAATGTTTTAAACCTAACCTTTTACGTTGTAGACCGAAAACCAAAGATCAAAAATGTCCAAAATTCGAGATTTCTCTTGGTCGTGATTACAAATTGAGACATTTTAGGCAAAAAGGTAAGACTCATAACGACGAGGATCCTAATACCGCCATAGAATCCCGGGAGTAGCCCATCTGTGTGAAATTAAGCCAGCAAAACGTCAAAATCAGATTCCAGAACCTCAGAAGTCAATGTCGAAAAGAGGGCCAAAGTGGAAACAAGCGTAAAAACTGCTGCAGTTATAAGAACTAGACGATTTTGACGATATACAATCGGAAAATTATGCTCCACCCCAATACGGCTGTCAGGAAATGGTCGTCGAGAGGAAAGAGCACCCCTAGTCTCTGTCCCTGGCATTCAACCGAAGACCAATGACCGTGGGGAGTGGGGTTTCGCGGCGGGACCCCTTTCTCTGGCCCTCTACGCAAAGCGGACACTCTCTCGCTAACTTCTAACCCGGAATGCGTGTGATAAGCGGTTAGAGGGACCAGAAAATGGCGAAACAGTTGAAAATAGCTACTTGTCCTCAAATACCATGCAAATTTCTGGATTAGTTTTACAAAATAATGTTTTATTCGCACAACAAAAGACAACGAAATGGGTGAGCAGTAGAGATCGGGGTTAGTTAGATTACAACGTGTTTGGGGGGTCTGATCAAAATGAAGGGTGAGCTATCGGGTCCTAGAACTTAAAAAATCACAGATGTAAAGGGTTGGGGGCAGGGTGAGGGGGTTCACGCGAAAATGTCTTCAATCTCCTCATCGGGATCCTCGGTCTCCATCGTGTCGTTGATGGCGGACGGCCAATTCGGGGCGATCACCTGGTTCGACGCGGCGTCAACCTAAAAACGAATTTAAAAAACGTAAAACAAAAAAGTTCTAATTTTTCAACGGGTGAACCAGGCAAGCGCTACGCGGATGCTAATAATCCAAAACGAAAAAATATTTTAGTAGTTACGATGGCGAAACCGCATAAAAATCGATGCCGACGTTTTTACCACAAACAACCCCCAATTTTTTGCTGTTTTCAAAGTTTTCCGGATTGATCGAACAGAGGCCGAATTTGATTCTTTCGCGCGTTAGTTCGCCTAGCACACCCCGCCAAAACTCAAGCGCGCATTCCTTACCTCAGCCGAATTCTCGGGCTCCTCCGAAGTCGAGGGTTTGGGGCCAGTCTTGGTGTTGCGCGAGTCGACCGTCGGCACCGTGTTCAAGAAGATGTTCTTCGGCACGCGCCCGTCAATGCGCATCGAGTCGTCGGTCGTCTCGAACGGGTCGTCAACCGTCGCATCGTAATTAGTCTCCATCGTCTAAACAAGGCATAAAAGAATATAAACGACTCTTACCTCCTCCAGCGGATCGTAAAACTGCGATTCTGGCTGCGTAGGTTTCTAAAGCAGGTAAACTTTAAAATGAAATATACCATGCCATCGTTGTTGAGGAACCGAGGGGAGCGTTTTCGGGGCGTGCTGGACCTCGTCTAAAAAGTGTTTATTAAACCTAACAAATGGCAAATTACTCTCGTTTTCAGACTCAGAGTCGCGGGCGACCGACTTCTGCGACTTGTTGTGCTGACTGGCGGCCGAGCGGTTGGTTTGTCGCTTAGGGGCCACGGGTTCCACGGGCACCGCCATGCTTTGCTGGGACGGTGTCCATTGATTCGGCACCTCGTTTTCCTAAAAAAACGCATTTCTAAAAATTGAACGCAAAAAAACTGACCATATCCACCATGCGCGTCGCATCGGCCAGATCTTGCAGCGGTTGGCCTTCGGCGCCGGCAAGACGGATCTAGAAATAAAAGGTTATCCTATCCTATAAGCGAGAAAAGTATGTTTGTTTTCTGTACGGCCGTTTTCTCGGCCGTCAGGCCGAGATTTCGAGCTGATTTTGGCATGAGGTGGAGAACCACATTCGCCAAAAACGCATTTTTTTGTTTTACGAAATTCCTCCATTTAACACTTTTACAAGCAAGATAGTAAAAATCCTTAACAAAATGGGCGACGAGCCGTGGTGTTCGGGCCATAACTCGATTCGCATTTGGAATTTCGGGCTGAAATTTGGAACAGTTATGTATTCGATAGTGGGGATCACGCGCATCTTATTATCTTTACAAATTTTCTGCAGATTCAGACTCAAAAACTCAATTTTGTAAAGTGACCAGAAGGCCTCCCTTCCGGGGCATTGGGTCGGCCTTTTCTGTGCCTCCCCGCTCCCCTTTCCCCGGAACACAAGAGGGCTTTCCCGCCGCCTGTTCCCATCTGTCCCATGGTCTAGTGGATTTACGCCCGGCCTACCACGCCTATGGTCGTGGGTTCGGATCCTGGGCAAATCAAACTTTTTGCTTTTTGGTAGTTTAGCAACTAACCATATTTCTATGCTCTCGGTGTGCGAGATTTAGGCCTGGCTCTCGCTCTAGCGCCGCAGGCCCAGAGAACTCCTTGACCCAGGCTCTCGCGCCGCAGGCCAGATCCTGGAGAAAAACCAGTAACTAGCGCCGCAGGCTCAAAGGTTCTAGCAGAACGCTGGCTCTAGCGCCGCAGGCCAAAGAATGGCGCCATTACTAACAAGGGAAGTGCACAACCGGCCCACGAGAAATCGACACGAGACATAGTGGATCTGATACAATCGGATACGGGGATTCCGAATCTGTAATCAGAATTTGCTAAATAAAACGGAGAAAAAAGTTATGAAGCTTCAAAGTTGGCAAAATCGCCAAAAACCGTACCTTTAAGGGCCCAAAAACCGGTGGAACGGAATTGAGGAGAAAAGAATTAGTGCAGCTTGTTCAGCAAAAAAGCGCTTTCGAATGAGCTGTAATACGTAGCATTTGCAAACAATTCACTGAAAAAAGTTTTTTTGGATTCACGGGCAAGGGTATGGCCTGCCAAGTTCATAGAAGAGATTTTTGCGAAATCATCGTAAACTTGAATTAGGATAGCTCATTCGAAAGCGCTTTTTCTGCTGAACAAGATGCACTAATGGGTTGTGGCAAATTTTCATTCCCTGGGCCTTTACAGGCCCATAAAGTCCGATTTTGGGCGATTTTGCCAACTTTGAAGCTTCAACTTTTTCTCCGTTTTATTTAGCAAATTCTGATTACAGATTCGGAATCCCAGTGTCCGATTCTATCAGATTCACTATGCTCGTGTCGATTTCGTGGCGGTCGCACTTTGAAGTCCTTGCGCCGCAGGCTAAAGAAGAAGGTATTCAAATTCATGATTCCTGGACGGGGTCCAGTGGAAAATGGCCGCGAAGCGTCTTTTTCCACTGGTAGCCGTATAAAACCCGGTTCACCTTCTCGTCCAGCTCATTTTGTTCTTGCGCTGCCTTAGCAATCTTCACCGCCAGATCCTTCTTCTTCTGGTCAAGCCGATCCTGCGCGTGTCTGAGGTCGGCCGTTTTCTAGATCAGATGTGATTATTGATGAATCAGTTTACCTTCGTATTCTGCTGCTGACAATCTTCGAGCAGCCGCCGCTCCTCTTCCAGCTCCTTCGCCAGCAGGTCTTTCTGGTCGGTGCAGCGGGCGTCGATCGCGTTTTGTTCTTGCTGGCGCATTGATTGCTAAAATAACGCTATTAGAACTGTTGATGCGATAACCTTTTCAAGCAGCTGCTTCTTCTCTTCGCGCATCTGTTGGTGCTCAGCCTCTTTTGCCTGGTGTTCCTTCTCGGCGGCTTCACGTGACGCTTGAATTTCTAAAACAGAAGGAATGTTATCCAAGCTATAAATCAACCTTCAAGCATCTTCTGCAGGGTCTCGACGTCGTATTGATTCCATTCCTCGCAAGCGTCGAGCTTCATCGGGTCGTTCTCGGCCATCACCGCCTCTTTCTCCTCGTCCAACTTCAGCAGCTGCGCCTCGACATTCTGGCGAACCTCGTCGACCTCGTTCTAAAGAAGTAGTAAAACCAGGCAAAAACGAATACCTTGGCGGCTTTGACAGCTTTTACGGCCTCGGTTCGCATCGCGCTGATTTCAGCCACCTTGGCGTTCAGCTCCTCCTCCTTGGCAGTCTTCTCGGCCAGTTTTGCCTCATACTAAAAAACAACAATAAGCTAAATAAATTAGTATACCTCAGCGTCCTTCTCCTTGAGGGCGATCTGCCCGTCGGCGATGGCTTGCTGGATGTCGCGCTTCTGCGCCTCGAGTTCCGCGCGGCGTTGCAGCTTCTCTTGCAGCAGCTGTTCGGCTGCCGCCAGCTCTTTTCTTGGTTGGCGACGATATCCTAGGAAAAAATTGTAAAAAAGCTAAAAAGCGTACCTCCAACTCGATAATGCTCTCTTGCAACAGGACGACGGTGCCTTCTTGCGTGTCGATGGCCTCCTGGCAATCGCGGAGGCCGGCCTGGATGGTGTCGCGCTCGGCCATCCGTCCGGCGATCGCCCGGTCCAGCTCGGCCACTTGCTCTTCTTTCTGGGCCATGACGGCATCGAGTTGTTGCTACAGAAATTCTTTGATTTAAAAGGTTAAAAAAGGGAATACCAGTTTGTCGGGCCAAGTCTCGGTGAAAGCTTGGATGCGGGCCGTCGTCTTTTCCACGAGGGCCGACAGGGACGAGTGCATTTCGCTGGCCACTTTCTTCAATTGATTTTCTGAACAAAAACGGTATAATGAAGTCAAAGGCACTTTTCATACCTTTCACCTGCACTTGCTTTTCGATCAGCGCCCTATCCTGCGTCAGATCGTTCACCGCCTGGTTGGCGCGCTCGTACTGCTTCTCGATCTCCTCTGCGTTCTTCTTCTGGCTGTCGGCAAGCTGTGGAACTAAACAAAACTATTGCCTGTGGCTAATAGAATGCTTACGGAACAGTGTGGCTTTTTCGGCGGGCTTTTGATGCAGTTGCAACTTCTCCTGCATGAATTGGACGCTGGCGAGGCTGAAAGTGAACAAATGCGTATTCATTTAGAAAGTTAAAAATACCTGGCCATTTTCTGATCCAGCCCTTCTCGCAGCTCTATTTCCTGCAGGAGCTCGGCGCTCTTAGGGGTTTCCGTGTCCTTCGCCTCGGCGAGGAGTTTCGTTGAAGCGCTCTTCAGTCGAATTTCCTAAAAGAAAAATAAAAAAACTGAAGACTGCGAGTTACCGCATCTCCGCGTTGCTTGCTCGATTGGCTGAGCTGCCCCTTCATGCCCGTAACGGTGTCGGGCGCCTGGCTGGTCATGGTGCCCTGGCGTCTTCAAGCCTGAATGCTGAAAGTAGCGATTTTGGATGTAAGAATGAAAAAAAGGAAGACACAAAAGACCGCCTCGAAAAAATGGGAAACGACGAGCCGTTAGAGCTTGAGAGGTCGTTGAGTTTGTTCGCAAAGAAGGAAAAGGAGGAAGCCACGGAATAGTGTCGGAAAAGAAGCTATTTGTCATGGTAGTTGAAAAATACCAAATCCTATGGCGCCGCTATTTCGGTTTAGCGGGCCGACTTTTCGATTTTCCACCGTTTTAAACGGCAACCCGTATTTAACGCCCCTTCACGCCCTTTCACGCCCTCCTGTATTTCGCGCCCCTGTAAATAACGCCCCCCTGTATTTAACGCCCCCCAAATGACCACGAAAGGGGCGTTATTTACAGGAAAAAGCTCGTTTTGCAGGGCGTTATTACAGAGAGCGTTAAATCAGGGCGCGAAATACAGGGGGCGTTATTTACAGGAGGGCGTGAAGGGACGCGAAAGGGCGTTAAATACGGGTTGCCGTTTTAAACCAATCATAAAGTCGTTTGACGTGCTGAGCTCGAAACCAGGTTGATCTTAGGCAAAAAATGGTGCTTAGCGCGCCAAACTACCCAGAGTCCGGTGGAAAAGCCGAGGCGGAAGATCATCGATTAAAGGGGGCTCGCTAAAACGAAACTAACGCCCCCAGGTCTAAACCAAAGCGCTAACATTCAGCACAAAGAATACGGAAAATCGAAAATCCTGACAATTTTTTCCAGGCTATGAGGGAAAAACCGAAACTCCAGCTCCCAAAATTCCGTAACGCTCCGCCTTGTGGTCCCACCACGAAGCGGTCATGTTACGGTAGGGGCACCGTTTAGCGAGTGCCTCAACCGTCATTTGTTTGGCTTCGTACTCCACAAATTCGCGTTTTCATATTTTTCTTGCCTTTTGAAACTTGTAAAGTACAAGCTTCGTGTCATTCTTGTTTCCAGCCTTTCCTTATAGCCAAAAAGGCCTGCATTGACTTGTTTCAGGCCGAAATTTTGATTATTTATCGAATTAATGCATATAATAAGAAGGGCAATAACAAGGTTATGGTTCCAAATTGTGACTGCGCCGATTGCCATGACCACGGATACTCCATATGCCTCAAATTAGCCTTTTTTATAGAATTAAGGTGATTTTAACCTTTGTTTTTGAGGTTTCCTGAAAAGATCCTCGTTTCGACAACATCTCAACCCACAGCAGTAGTCTACGTATCTTTGGCATCTAGATTTTTTGCGTTTTGTAAAATTTAGGGTCTAACTGGAAGAAAATCTCGTGTATTTGCGTGTTCGCATGGCTCGGGTTGGGCTCCTCGTAGTGAAGCTGCGATTTTTCATAGTCATCCAGGGAATAGGCGCAAGTATCTCGGGTTTCGAGCCAGTAACGATTGTCCTAAAAAAGCGATGGTAATCAAGACGCTTGGAGCTTTCGCATTATCGGGGGAGGCGGATCTTTTTTGTTAGGATCGAGTCTTTTATATAAATAGCGGAAGCATTTCTAAACTTTTTTATATTCCTAAACGTCAAAGCGTTACAAATTTTGATAAAAAAAATTAAGAAATAGCGATTATTCGACCAAACATTGCCGATTTTCGAGATAAACGTCACCTAACTTTTTTTTATTATTTTTTTTCCCACTTCAAATAACGTGAATTTTACTAAAAACATTGGTAAAAGCACACTGTTACGAGATTTTTCCCGGGTTATATTTGCTGGGAAAACCCCCCGATAATGCGAAAGAACCCAGGGTTGTTTCCCATGCTTTATATTTTCCTTACCAATCGATAGTAGCGACTGCCAAACCAGAAGCTTCGTCTATACCTGTCGAGCCAAATCCGGTCGTTGAATTGCTAAATTTGCTTGTTTGAAAGCTTTCCAAAGCTTTTATGGCGGACATCTTTTCCGCAAATTCGTAGTTACCTTAATTTTCCACGTTGTGAATCCCTGTGTGATCGTACGGGTTAATAAAACGTAAATATCATCATTGACAGCCGGATCTCCGTCGGTGGCGTAGGTATTTGAGAGGCTTCTAATAAATTTAAAAGTTTCTACAGCTTATTTTTGAGATTTACCGAGTTCTCGTGGCATTCGAAGGAGGCCAATGCGTCATGGGGTATTGCCTAGAACGTTACGTTATTAGATTGTGATCAGTTTTCGGCGTTTTGCGCTCATTTTTCATGAAAACCCTGGTAAAACAATGATAACAATGGTTTTTCTGTCATCGTATACCTTGTAGAGCTTAATTTAAGCTTTTTAGAAGTGGAGAGAAAAATAAATAGCGTTTTTCGAGGTTCTAGCATCAATTTTTAGCCTAGAGCTCATTGTTGAGCAATAAAAATAGCTATAAATTGGCCATATAAACGATTATACAAACCTTCTACTCCGCAACGCTCTTTCCGCATTAACTTGAGTGTAATAAGTAATAAAGAATACAGAAAAAGCAGCTAGATACATGCTTCCAGTAGCGAGAATTTGTGTTGGACCTTGTGGTATTGGTGCGGATGGTGTCCCGCTGTCCGGCTGGACGTAAGGAAAAACAAACAAAAGCCGGCGGGTGGGTGCCGTATTGATCTGGAACGCCTTCAGGGTGTGCCGAATCGCCTCGGTGAGTCATGGCCGGCGTGATAAAATGTGAGAACGAGCCGGAAATGGGCCTTTAGTGACGGGGGGAAAAAGCCAGTTTTTTGGGGAAAGTAGCCATTAGATAGCGCTTGGAACACTGAAAAAAATCCAACCTTGAAAAAGATGCTGAACTACAGGGTGTCTCAAAAAAAACCTCCCCTACCTAGCGGTCCGCAGTCGATTCGATTTTACGATTGGGTATCTATCAAAGCTCTCGAAAGGCGAGAAAACAAGGAGGGTTGAATTCTTAATTAAGGGTTTTTATTTGCTAATTTTATGTCCAAAACCATGAAAACTGCTGGTTATGCGAGATCTGCATGCTAATTGGGAATTCCTGATGAAAAATTCCCGGCTTTTAGGAAAACCTGAAATATCAAACAGAATCAGATTAAATCTTAGAAAACGAAACCCGCTGTTTTCTCGCCTTCCGAGAGCTTTCGATTGGTATAAAATCATTCCGATCCGATCCGATTGACGGCCTCTAGAGGGGGTTTGGGACACCCTGTATAACGGTCCGGGAGAAGATTTGGTCGGAAAGGGCCCATTTTGCGCATTTTATACCCCCGCCCCTTCCCCGAGAACATCAAGTTTGGTAAACTTTTCTCGAAGACCCTAGTCGATCAACAGGTTTGAAAGCTGGGTTTTATTTATTCTTTCAAGCCCTATCGAATGAGTTATGTCACATAAAAAAAAGTTCAAAAGCACCTAACGGCCACCCTTTGTGAGGGGAGCGAGCAGAAACCTTTTGGGAAACGGGCAATGTTGGGGAAAAAGAAAGAGACGATGCTTTAAATTATTGGAGACTCCTGGCCGCTTCTCAATTTTTATGAAATAGTTAGGAACAATTGTACGTTATAGACCTTTTGTCGGGCTGAAAATACCAAAATTGGTGCTTCCGTGTTAGCGGGGAAGGAAGGCAAATCTTTTTAATTGGGCCTATCCCCGCATGCTAGTAATATAAATTATAGTTTAATCATCATTTCGTAGTTGCCGAGCATTAAAACAATATAAACTTTATTAGAACATCATATAAATCTAAAGTTTCTGGCCAAGTTTGGTCATTTTTCATGGTGGTGCATTGGTCATTGGTGCAAAAAGTTAGTGTTTTCTCAAGTTTTAAAATTTTTTAAGAAGGGTTTGTTTAGGTATTTATGTTTGTTTTTTAATAAAAACAGTGTAAATGCTTTGGAAATTGCCGAAATTTAATTACATCGGCCCTACACCGCCTTCTCAAAAAAACAATTTTTCTACTACTACTTTACTATTTTTTAACTTCTTGAGACGGTTATTGTCTTAGAAAAACCATTTAATTAACGGAAACTAATCCTTATTTCCTCGCTCCCGTGTTCCTAAATTACGGCAATAAATTACGGCGGTCACTGGGTCGTTATTCATATTTCTGCCCCTCTATATGTCAACCGAACCCGACCGTCAGCCAATTTCCCGCTAATGTTGCTGTTTGCTCCCTCCCCATCCCACGATTCCCTCGATCTGCCATTTCACCCGCACCTCGCCCCTCCGAGGCATTCGAAATGTCAGCCCCATCCCCGGGTCGTCACTTTTGCTTACGGTTTCTGGTTTTATCAATCGATTCAATGGCTTTTGAATATAGAACCTGGTTGAAAAACCGCTGCGCGGCTTCAAACCTTCGTCCCAGCGCTCCTGTGTAAACGAAAAATCCAAAAACTTTGCATTTATGTCGAAAACACTAATTCTATCGAAATTGGATATTTATGCAGTAATCTCGAGATACCTACGTAGCCAATCAAACATTAGAAGTTGCTTAAAGCCTTTATAGACGACCGAAAACCGGGATGTACGACGGTGGCATCTATCCGTATTCCTGCTGGCGCCAAACCTACAACCATCCTTGCGGCCAAAGTGCGCAACGCTTCAGGAATGGCTATAAGTCGGTTAGTTCGCCCTAGTATTGTCTTCACAAGCCCTTTAAATCTGCAGGTGACCAAGAAGTTCGCCGCCCAAATCGCCGAGATGATGGAGCCGAAGAAACGGCGGGTGACGGTGGCGAGGAAGCTGAAGAAAAAGGTAGCATGGAGTTATTGAATTTTTATCTTTTTTTAACCGTATAATTGCTAATTGCTCAAAATTCCCTTTTTGACCGGATGCCAAGCCGTATCTTTCCAGGAAAACCGGAAACGGCGAAAGGGTGCGAAAAAAGCGCTGGACGGGGCCAATGAAATTCCGGAGGTTGACAGAAGCGATGAAGAGATGGCAGATGGGGAAATGTAATTTTTTTTTCATTGCTATTTTAATTTTTAATCACATGGAAAAAAGTCGTTCAGCGTAGTCACGCCAAATCTTTTGGACTGCCCGAATGAGGTGCTGGTGGTGGTGCTGAACAATATTATGGCCAAACAAAGGAGCGTTTGAAGCAGGTCAGAACTTTATAGGGAGGACACTTTACAAAAACCGTCTGATCACTCGAAATTTTACGTTTAATGGCAGCTAGCGGAGAACTTTAGGAAATTGGCTCACATCTTCCAGCTTTTAAGGAGATTCTGAAGGGCATGCTAGCAAAAATCTGTGGGGAAAATGTGCAGACCTATAAGCAGCCTGGGATCATGTATTGTTTTCAGTCTACCCCAATGGCTTCCTGGAGAATTCAAGGAAATTGGTGCGCAAGCGGCATCTCCGTTTCGAGGAGTATCGCGTAGGAAAACTTGGAAAATGCTAAATCGGATTTTCCAGCAAATTTCGAAGCTCGGCCAGGCTAATCGTCGTCTAGCAAGGCTGTGCTCGTTCTACTTGAAAGAGCTACAAATTCCGGTCTCCGGACAGATTACGGTAACCATGAAAAAATTCTGAGCGAGACAGTGAGAGAGCGAGAAAGCGAAAGAGAGAGAGAGAGAGAGAGAGAGAGAGAGAGAGACGAGAGAGAGAGAGACACGAAAAAATTCCAAGTGTTCCAATTCCAACAATTTTGAGCCTAAATTTTAGGGCGATTGGGAGCATGGAGCCTTTCCGCTGAACGACTACCAATGCTATATCTACGGTAAGATACTGGATTACGGTATAAATGGCCAGTTTTAGACAGTCCATTCACCAAGAAGCACACTCAACGGCTCACCACCAACAATTTTGTGCGCTTTTTCGAGGGAGGGCTGTTGACGTAGGGTTTTGACGCGGGTTTTGTTGCTTTTTTACCACCAAAACTAGCGTTTTAGACTTGCTGTGCCGTAGGTTGTAATCTTGAGTTTAAAACACACACAAAAAACGCTAATTTTAGGTTTGTAGATACAGTATATTGGAGAAATTAGCCTTTCGTTTCAGCCCTACGCTTCTCGTCGATCATTTGGCCGTAAAGCGCCTCATTTTGAACGACGACGTCATGGAGGGGATCTTGGCGCTTGATATATCGAAGGTGGGGGTACTTTAACCATGCTTTGTTCAACACAATTTCATGGCAAAATCGGTTAGTCCTTTCTTTTAAACCGATTACGACACATATCTATCCACGCTGAATTTTTATTGATTGACTTCCAGCTGAAACACCTCGAATTCTTCGACATCTACAGCGTCGAGCTGGCTGATGCGCAGGAGAGCTTCTATCGTCTTTTTCAAAAGGTTTGACAGCTGTTGAAATTTTTAAAATTAAGTAAGACGGAAAGCCTGATGGCATTCAAATTTTGGTCGTCCCATGAAGAGCTGGAGGCTCAGATTTTCACCGAGGAATTCCGGAAACGAGTGGTCGACGAATTGAACTGTCCAATGTATGTTCTATTTTTTGGCTGGGAAGGCTAGCAGAAATTCTGTAGGATAAATAAAAATAAATAAATATAAATAAAAAGAATTTAGCGTCAACTTTTCCCCGAGCCATGAGCAGGTGGCAGCCAAAAGGAAGGAGTTGAAACGGTTAGTTTGACCAGCCAAAAAGCTAGCCAGTAGGATTTTTAGCTGGAAACCGAGGCGCGAGGAGGAATACGAAAATACGATTAAAGGGGTGAGCAAAGAAATAACATTAGGAAAGTTGACTGGCCTTGATAAAGAGACAAATCTAGGAGTTTCCGAAATTGCGCCGCAAACTGACAATGCGGAAACGATGGCTGCGTTTACAATGGCTGATGTGATCAGATGCAACGCACGTGTTAATAAATTGTTAACCAAAAGTAGGCTGGCGGATTGCATCGTATTCACGAATTTTTGCAGCAAACTGCCATTTTAAAAGTATCTAATTTCGTGAAAAAACGAGTCGCAAAAAACCACAAATGTGAAAGTTAACCCGTCAAGGAACGCGAAATTCCTCAAGCAAAGGGAAAAGAAGAGAGACAGAAATTTTGTAGTGGTAAAAGGCACACAAAAATTCAAGTTTAAAACGGTCCGTGGATATTACGCAAAATTGCACGCTCTCTCATTCTCTTTTTCGCTCTCTCTCTCTCTCTCTCTCTCTCTCTCTCTCTCTCTCGCGCTTCTCTTTCTCTCTCTCGCTCTTTCTGCTTTTTCTCGTTCCCGATTGCACCCCACTCTCCGTGAGAAACACCGTATTCCCGTAGATCTCGGCCCAGTCTGACTTGTGGTCACTTCGAAACCCGTCACATTTGAAGTGTTGCCGCGCAATCTACAAAAGACGATCCCCCATCCACGGTCCAGGTGTGGAGAACCGGGAGGACAAGTGGCCCCAACAAATGCAGACGGTCGAACATCACTGCCCGTAAACCCGGGTGAATACACCCGGCCCTGGACTACGGTTTTTCGCACGTACCCGACCGGAATGTAACGGATTTAGACACATTGGGTACGGTAAGCTACAAAGAAAATTTTAAAGTTTTGAAAATCATGCCATCACAAAAATCTGAGCGATAGATCGAGAGGAAAAGAGAGATAAAGAGAGAGAGAGCGAGGGACAGACAGAGAGAAAATATATTTGGAAGCTGCCTCTTATTGCCTGTATTCCTCATAGCTTCGCTACGCTACACGCCTCTTTACGCCCCCTAGTCTCAACTTTTCAGCAGTCCAAGTTGCACCACGAAAACAACCCCTCCGGGACCCATCTTAACATCAAGAATGGCGCCTTCGAAACAACGCCCCGCATGCTGGCTTCCTAGCAACGAATACGGTATCTAGGGCGAGAGAGTGAGAGAAAGAGAGAGCTAGAGGAGAGAGAGAGAGAGAGAGCGAGAGAGGTGCAAGATCGATTCCTCTTCCCCGTCGCTGCATTCCCGATTTGTGCTCGGCTATTTGTCTGCTCGGGCTATATCTCGTCCCTTTTGCGCCAGTGGGTTCTCTCTCTCTCTCTCTCTCCCCTCTCTCTAAGGCCAATAGGGGGTTTCCCAGGCTCTTCGATCCCTCTTGCCAGGCGGGCCTGGAACTTGTGCGCGTGGCAAGTGGAGTGCCGCGTACAAGATTATAAATTTTTATTTTTGACGTTAAAAAGCTTAAAACTATTAAGGACAAAAAATTAACCGATTCCATCGCAGAAATTCGGTTTTAGGATTTTTTTGAACCGTTTATTTGCTAATTTTTCACCGTTTTTCGGCTTTAAAAGGCTTAATAAATTCTTCAAACTCCAATTATTAAAAAAATGCGGTACAAGTGAATTTTGCGAAACGTCTAAAATATTTTGTCTGCAGCGTTTTCCAGCCATTTCTTCTTGTGACTTTTCAAGGCGTTTTCCGGGCTTTGAGGCGTCCCTCATCTCCTTGACGCTTTTCGTTCGAGGTCCCATACCTTTGATAAATCGTTATCAGCATTTCGCGGCTCTGACTGGTGAGGATTCTGGCCCACTTCCACCCCCGGATTCTTTTGTCTTGTTTTCCCGGGCGGTTGGAACATTTTTCAGATTTTCTGTGGATTCCTGAAACTAGTTTCGAAAAGCTGAAACCCTTACTCATCATCAAAACTGTTTCTTAAACTATAATTTTTACAAATCAATTAGTTACACGAATTCCAACTGGAATACATCAGGTTTCCGCTAAAAAATCCGCAACTAAATCCGTGAATTTTAATTGGAATTACCGCCTAATTTTGGGTACATAAGGGAAAAGATCTTATCTCGATTGTAATATATAATCGGCATTTTAATAAAGCAATATGTAATTATGCTACATAACAAAAGTAAATTCACGGCGAAAAAGACCATTTTTGCCATAGACAATCAAGGCTTTTTGACAGTAGGAATTCATTTCGTATTAGTTTTGTCAAATTTCGCCCACACGACCTGAACAAGGATGTTTTGATGTTGATTCCGATGCCTACGTCGTTCCCCCAACGGTGCCAGCTAGTCCCAATATTCCCATTGTCAATTTTTCGATCCGATTGGCATGCTAGCGACAACATGGTCGGTCCAATAATCGAACACTCGTTGGCCCATCCGGCCCATTTTCCAGAATTTGATTTTCGTCCTAAAAATTGGAACATTTTCGTGTTTACCAGATTTTTAGACTATTTAGTAGTTTTAAATAGACTTAAAAGAACCAAGAAATTTTTTTAATTTTAAACTCCTAAAAATACAAATTTCAAAACCGGTTTTGACCATTTTGAAACTTTTTAGAAGTTAGAAACGTGTCGTGAATCGACCAGGCTGGTTGCCAATACACAAAAAAACCCAGATAATCTAAAAAAATCCTTATCATTTCAGACTTCCCGGGTCCTTTAAACGTTGCTTTTTAAATGTTTTCGAAATATGGACTTTCAAACTGGCAAACAAATTCATTTTTCCGCGTCACTACCCCTTCGTTTCTGGCTCTACTTTCATTTCCATAAGTGCACCCGGCACGTCTAATAAGGGTATACCACGTCAAATATCTGCACTTACCTTCCTAAAATACATCCGCCATTCAGGATTATTCTAGGAAAACAGCCTTTCCGCACGCTTACCCTTTCCAGGGTCATCTTGCAGATAGGCGGCTTTGTAGTGAATAGTTTCTCGGTTTTCGTAGGGAATGTGCAGTTATTAAAGGGGCTAGAAAATGGCAAAATTGGCGCTGATCTTTGACTGGGCCTCGACAACTTTACGGAACGCCAAATGACGCGTTTTATCCACTAAAAAATGTTTCAAAACCGGATTTAATTGAATTTTGCATTACAAGAAGCTGTCGTGGCCTAGTTGGGAAATGGGTAGATTCTGGGGCTTTCCAGTCCCTTTCACGGAGCTTGACAACAGATTAGAAGCACGATGAAATGGCTGAAAAGTAATTTTACCGCGTTTGAATACACGCCATCAAACGGAGCCTAGAGGCTTCAAACGGAGCCGACGTAGTTGTCTAGATCTAGCCGCGGAAGCGCGGATTCTGTGGGCTTTTAGCCCCTTTAAAGGTAGCATGACAGAGACCGAGAACGATAGCAATAACGGATCAAATTTATCTGCTAATTTACGGTACCAGGAGTTTTCTCTCTCTCTCTCTCTCTATCTCTCTCTCTCTCGCTCCCCCTGTCTCTCCCTCTCTGCTAAAATACCTTCAGAATTCGTTCCATTTCACCTCCAATTTGTTGTCCTTTTCTGTCCGTCCATAGTAGTGCTCGTTTGGCTGGCTGACCAGGGCCGAAAATCGGATGCGCGTCGACCCGCCTTGTTGGCGAAAAACTGGACGCAGCGCAAAATTGGCGAGCGCGCGAGAGGGGAGGGGATTTTGGTCGAGCTCCCGACCATTCGACCCTGGTGCTCCTTTTCAGCACAATTGTGATGGAGGGGGAGCATGAGTGCTAGAGTTTGGCCGCACTTTTCGTGCGCTTGCAGCGGGTCTAAACGAGTCCCAGTGCGTGCTTGGGGTGGGATTTTGTGCGGATTGTAATGGAATATATTACCTAATGTTTGCAAACCTACGGTAACTACCTATTTACGAATCGTAATCATTTAATTCTGGAATTTCTTAGATTTTTAAGCGTTTGAGAGCGATAGATCCAGAGAGATAGCGAGGGCGAGCGAGAGAAAGAAAGACATACAACTAGCTAAAATTTAAAGAGCTATTCCAGCAGCTTCCAAAAATTCAAGCCTAGCTAGCCCCTTTTTAGCGCTTTAGCGCATCCTGTCCGTCTCGAAAAGTCGCTGAAGTGCAAAAAGGGCAAGACAAGACCGGCCGGTTTTTCTTGCTCTCTCTCTCTCTCTCTCTCTCTCTCTCTCTCTCTCTCTGACTCTCTCGCCCCTTCTTATGGTGAGAACAGGAGCGTTCCCGAACGATCCTCCCCGGGGGGACATCCCCCCCTGGGCGCTGACCACACTCATTCACTCTACGAATTGACTGTTTGGACTACACGGGGGAGTGGTGACTCTACGCGGAACATTTCTGCACAATTTGCACTTCTACAGTAGTCAGACAGGCGTATTTTCATGTCGTAACTGGTTTCGAACGATTAGACTAAAATTTGACGTGAAGCTGGTTAATTTCGACTTTACGGGGTAAAAACGATTGTCTAGACCTGCGAACTTCGACACGTTGAATTTTCGACGTTCCCAGTCCCTTGAGACACATTTCCGCACAATTTCGGTAGCTGGAAACACGCCAACGGGGCTCGAATTCGATCGTAATCTCGCTCCCCCCCCCCATCTCTCCCTCTCTCACTCTCTTCCCACTGACCCGAATTTCCATGTCCTTTTATTGAAAGGTGTCGGTACTCCCCCTCCCCTTGAATGGTCAATAATGTTTCCATCCTACCCCCTCCGTTCCAACGACCTCGATCTCTGGGCTATATGTATGTCAGTGTCACTCATTTTGCCTGTCTGCCTGCCTGTCTACAATTCTGCCTCTCTGTCGCCGAGCGATTTGGACGCACGAGCCTGATTTTTGAGATTTTTAGAGTCGTTGTCGCTCTCGCTCATCCTTTATAACTACCTCTCTCGGTATATCTCTATTCTCTTCTCTCTCTTTCTCTCTCTCACTCTCTCGCCCTATCACTTTCGCACTAAAGCTACTTTGCTGGCGGCGTAACATTAATATACTAAGCCCGTTTTTACGTTATGCCTAATTAGTTTTTCTCTCTTAACTTTTCGAAATTGTATACCGAAAGCTGGTTCCGGTCAGAAAAGCGTAAATTGGATACTTGGGATTCAAGCAAATAACGTTGAGCACATAGCGGTTGATTAGAGAATTGAAACTCATGCTCTCTTTCATGTACTCTTTCTGTCTCTCCTCTCACTCTCTTTCGCTCTATGTCTCTCTTGGGGGGTTCAATCCGAGTTCAACTTCAACCACAGTGCGGTTGCGAAAATTCCTCTTTTCGGAAGCGCTGCGTCTCGGGGCTTTCCCCAGGTGACCGTGTTCCACGAAAGCGCCAAAAATCATATGCCAAGTGGGAAGTGCGGGAGCGAGGGAGGGAGGGAGAGAGAGAGAGAGAGAGAGAGAGAGAGAGAGAGCGAGAGAGCGACGGTTTGCCGTTGGTTGTGCGTTGTGTGTGTGTCTATGTGTGTTGGTTATATTTGTTCAGGGCCCTCGTTCCCTCCCCCCATTCCCTCCTCTTCTACTAGCCGCTATGCTGCGCTGCTACATCTTCATCGTCGTGTCCTTACAGGCAATCCACCCACACAAGCAGTGTGAGAGAGAAAGATAGACAGAGAGAGAGAGAGAGAGAGCGAGAGAGAGAAAGAGAAAGAGAAAGAGAGAGAGAGAGAGAGAGAGAGAGAGAGAGAGAGAGAGACAGAAGGACACACAACTCCCATCAATACTCAACCCAAACCTCTTGCTACTCCCAATAACGGTTTCGAGTATTTAGCACCTCGTGGTTTTTGGAGTTGTAATTTTTTCATATTTTTTATTTTATTTATTATTTTATTTTTGATGAGGTTTTTAAATTAATTACACGCATAATCTAAAAAGGCTTATAACGTTCAAAATTCCGTTATTACAAAGTGTTGATGTTTTTACAAGCCAATTTCTAGCTTTTCTAGCTCCGAAGAAGCTATTTTTATGGCTTGATGGCTCCTTTAGGCTTAAAAGTCTAAAACATTTTAAGTTTAGCAGAGAACTTAGGCCAGGCTTATGCTTAGGCTTCGGTTAGGCTTTGCCTTTGGTTTTGGCTTACGCGTGGGCTTAGTTTTAGGCTTAGGCTTGGGCTTGGCCTGATGCTGAATCATTTATCACTTTGGGGGCGCTTTCTAGGCTTTTATTGTTTTTTTTTGACCATGTGCTAACTTAAGGAATTCCGACAGCATCCACCTGAAATTTCTTCCCCTAATTGCTACCCTGTTTATACTCCCAATGGAGCCTAAAATTATCGCTTTTTTTGGCGTTGGCCCCCAGAGTGCGTGTGTGTTCCCTCCAGCCTCCCGTTTCGGGGGTGTAAACAGATTTCACCTCTTGCAGAACAAAATTTTGCAGAGCCCCGGGACGCCTTTCTGCAAGTTTGAGATGTTTTTTGAGGGCCGGAAACGTTTTCTAGACTCGAAATAGTTCTCTTGGTTTTTGGGAAATATAATTTTTTAGCCTTTCCAGCCCCTTTAAGATATTTTTGAAATGCTTTCCTCGCTATCAAAAGCCAGCTGAACTTTTGATCTAAAACTCTAGCAGTTTTTTTCTGAGCCTCGCCCAGCCAGACAAACATCAATCCAGAGTGCACTTGGCATGGAATCGACACCTGACCTAGAGATTTCGGTCTCTTCTCTCTCTCTCTCTCTCTCTCTCTCTCTCTCTCTCTCTCTCTCTATCTCTCTCTCTCTCTTTCTCTCTCTTTCGTCTGTCTCTCTTCCCGCTCTCCCTTGCTCTCTCTCTCTCCTATTTCTCTCTCAATCGAACTGTGTTTCCGTCCCTGAACTTTGGCGCTACGTAGCTTTCCGTATTTTACGAGCCGCTTTATGGGAATTTTATGGTGTGACTTTACACGGATCTCTGTGACTTTCGGATCAATACCTTCTTTAAGCTCTTAAACTAGCTTTGGGAATTCAAATTCAATTCAATTTTACATCTACGTTACGCTGATTTTACGCGCGATTCGTTGTAAAATCATGAGCGGAAATGCCAATTTAACTCTGAAATTTGCCAGGATTAATATAATTTCATACGCTTAATTATAAGCTGTAAATTTAAAGTATTTGCCCTTTCCCCTATGCCCTCTATGAGACGTTGTCAAGTTTCTAGAGATGTCGCAGCCACCTGACGGGGGGCATTGCCTCGGTGGCTTTTACCCCCCTCTCTCTCTCTCTCTCTCTCTCTCCCTCTTCACCTCAAATTATTGATTGATCCCCCTCCCCTCTATCCCCTCCCTCTCAACACAGCATAGATTGAATGATTTCTGATCTGTCTTATGTCTCTGAGTATCTTCTCTTACCTTATCACTCCAGTTAGCTCTGATAGTGTCAATAGTACCATTACGTAACTAACTATTTTGTACGACTTTTCTATTAAGATAGTTTTTAGACTTTTTTCATTCAACCTCATTTTGGTCTTTTTTCTCGCGACTAGAAAAAAACGTTTCTATGCTTTTTTGCGTTGGAATTGTCGATAATATGATTGCGTAGCGGATTGTATGCCATTTTTTATCGATTTTTTTTGTGTAGTTCTTTTAAAGCTAACTGAGCTAACATTTTTACTTTGGCAAGATCAGGCGATACAGTTCTATCAACCTTTGCCCTAAAAATTTCTTTAAAAACGACACTTGCGGCACAGTTTTCATTACAACTTCAAAATCTGCTCAATTCTCGGTGATTTCCGGACTTTCTTGCTTTCTCTAGCTTTTTATTGCTCTCTCTCACTTTCTCGGTAGCTCCCTCTCTCTCTCTCACCCTCTCTCTCGCCGCAGAACCATTCGTTTTCGGCCGGCCAGAAATGCAAACTGAATACGGAAAGTTTCTCTCGACGGTCCAGTTTTCCTCCCTGGTCTTTGTCTTCGTTGTGCGTAAATAGAAACGTAGCGGAAAGCTTTGATTTCGGTAAATCGGTAGATGCAGGATACGTGCTCTTTTCGGTAGGGGAATCGTTAGGTCAATCGCTTACGCCATGAAAATGTCATGAAAATGCCATGAATCTTCTCTTTCCTCTAATTCCTACCGCTATTTTTGCAAAATTTTAGCTAAGGATTCAATACCTTTCAGGGTTTTTTTTTTATTTTTAACGCTATTTCTTGGTAGAAAACATCATTAAATTATTTGGTCGCCATCCGTTTGCATGCTTCTATTTTGTGTACCACAACCCCGCGTAAATAATAGCCGCCGGAGAAGTACACCATTTCAATTTCTCTAGCTTCTCTAGCTTTTCTACCTTCTCTCACGCCGTACATTCCACTCCCCTGGCTATTTACGTGTGCTATTTGGGGCCCGGGCGGTGTTCGATATTTCCCCACTTTTTGCCCTCGTTTTTGTGGGACTAGAGGTTCGTTGTTGGGATGGAAATACGGGAGACACCTGTAAACAATGCCGGGTGGAACGCGTGGCTTTTTAGGGAGAATTGAACCTTGTTTTCTGGATTTGGAAACGAGGGAGGGGGATCGGGAAATAGGTGGCGTGTACGGTTATGCGCACTCTCTCTCGCGCGCTCTCTCTCTCTCGCTCTCTCTCGCACAAATGGTGGAAATAAATGGCGTGTACGATTAATGTCTCTATCTCTATAATTCATTGTCTGCCACTTCCGTTGTTTGTCTCCTTGTTTGGCCGTCTGTCTGTTCTCTCTCTCTCTCTCTCTCTCTCTCTCTCTCTCTCTCGTTTTTTGTTCGCTTTCCCCTAGACGTCTGCCTTCTAGGTTCCTTTAAACCCGTTGTTGTTTTGATGCCAGCCCATCCCTCCTAAACGTGGACGTTCCCAATTACCGGATGATGCGACCAAAGTGGCCATTAATGCTAAATAGAGAGGGGCACCTGGGGCGCCAGAAGCTTCTAATTATAGGTGCCCCTCCTGCAGAGGAGCCTGATCAGCAAAATCCGCACCTTCCCTGCTTCGGTCTTTAATCCACCAGAAATTATCGGCAACAGGGAAGCGGGAGGAGCATGTAGTCTGGAAGTCTTGCTCGCTCTCTCTCTCTAGCTGTCTCTCTGTCCCCCTTTCTCTCTCGTCCTAAGAACCGGCTTCAAAATACAAATATCTTGAACCTAGACAACTAGGTACACCAGCGGTTTTTTCCTGTCACATGTCACTTTGATCTTGGTTTGGGGTCGGTCTATAAAAGCTAGAGAAAGAAAGAGAGAAAACTAGAAGAAAATTCTACTTGCAGACCCTGAGATCTCATGCTCCTCTTCTGCTTTTCTTCCTCTTCCTCCCCGTCCGATCGTCCGTTTCTGTCCTTTCGCCGAATTTAGAGACTCTCCCCGTCGCGTCGACACAGCCAATTGTGTCTGTCATCCACGCCCAAATATTGATTTAAGGAAAACAAATGGTTTTTTTTTGACGTTTTCATGTTTTCTTGGCTCTTCGCTCGCTCTCTCTCACTCTCTGTCTCTCTCATATCTCTCTCTCTCTTTCGCCTCTTGAACAAGAACCCAAATTTTAGAACATAATCGTTTTTATAGTTTCCGGCTGATTAAAGTAAAATCGTAACAATTTTTAGGCAAATTCTCCCCAGTTTTTCCTAGCCAGAGATCAAGCACGACTTTTGAGGTGTGTCCAACGCTTCCCTCGCCAATTTTAACCTTTTAACCAACCGGAAATCACCCGTTTCTCACCTCCAATTTCCCACTACAAGCTATTATTATTACAACCTAGATTACAGCTTATATCCCCCACAATTTCCTCGGCTTATTTTTCACCCCCAGCATGGCCGAGCAAACATCTATTAAGGTGTTGTTTGCAACGCCGTGGGGGTAGTGAAAATTCACGGATTTGAAGTCAGGCGGGAGATAATCCTGGGGGTCCTACCCTGGCCGCATGCATATGCCGGAAACGAGGCGCAAAAAGTTTGATACTGCTGGGTGGGGTGGGATAAACAAGGCGGGAGGGTGTAATCTGGATAGTAGCGGAATATTTTCAGCCCCGCAAGGCTTATAGGGATTGATTCGGGGGGATTGAGAGTACGGAGGATGTACGTAAATGAACGAAGTGCGTGCAGATTGGTGTCTATGGACTTTTAAAGGACCGTTGAAGGAAAATTGGGGATGGATTATGCATAATTTATACAAAGGTTTGCTACGAATGCATTAGAAAAATTTGCATAATACGTGGGATTAGGAAAATGGGATAGGAAAGCGAAGTGAACGAGAGAGAGAGGAGAGAGAGAGAGAGACGAGAGAGAGAGAGAGAGAGAGAGAGAGAGAGAGAGAGAGAGAGAGAGAGGGAGAGGGGGAGAGCTTGACCCCGGATTTCCGGATATAAAATGGTTTGCAAACGGAAGGGCAGTCCGGCGAATTTCCGAATATCCGGATTACCCCGTCGATCTTCAATCACTTTTTAAAGGGACTCGCAAGCGCGAAAATATACCCGTACGGCGACTAGGTCTTGGCAGCTACGCAACTAAGTGGGGCGGGTAAAGTGGCTCGGTTTTGACCAAAATGGTGTGAGAAAAGATGAAAATCTCAACGAGTTTTCGACTTAGGAGTCGATGAGGTAGATTTTAATCCTTCCTAGTCCCTTTAAATGACGTTTTCGATTTTCCGTATTTACTGAAAAATTGATTTTCATACCTTATTAATGCGCTGACGTACTTTGGCCCTGCCTGGGGCAACATTTGCACCTGCTCCCCTGGTTCCCAGCTTTTTCACGACCGCGTCGAGGCCAGGTGTTTCCGTTTCCAAATCCCCTCTCTCTCTTCAGTTGGTTTAGATTTTTGATGCGATAAAATCAAATTAATATTTGTTTTGTGGTTGTACCTCATCCGATCGAGACAGCGGCTATGCAAATAGTGACAATTTAGGCTGTGCATTTGGAGGGTTTTGGTCTCGTGATTCCCCTGGAAATTGGGGTTTCAAGCTAATTGCATCAATTTTTATGGGTTTTAGTAAATTCTACACTATTCTACAGAATCTTATAGGTGTTTTTACACATTTTTCATAAGATTCATAGCCTTATATTGGCCTTAGCCTGCTAGAAGACGTCGGAAGGCATTTTTTTTGCATTTCCGCTGCTTTGTGCCGATTTTATCATGTTCTCTTATTTTTTTCTGCCCATTTCCTGTATTTAAAAATTAATATGTTGGTTTTAAGCATCATTTGCCACCTCCCAAGTCGATTTTTGCCGTTTATCGACCTCCACGTCCTCGGCGTTCGATTTTGGTGTAACTAATCAGGTTAGTATCGTTTTAAACTATTTTTGATTCTTAAAAAAGGTTGTTAAGTGTGATAAAAGTTCTTAAAAAATTGGTTTTATTCATTGTTATGATTTTAAGCAGGTTTGATTCTATTTTTTACAATTTTGTACCCCCGCAAATCCATACCACGCCAAAATACACCTCGATCGAATTGCAGATATTCTTAGCAAACCTTACAATCATCATATAGGGAAGCCAAGCCCCCACAGGATTAAATTCTCCGGAAATAACCTGATTCCGAGAAAATCCGAAGGGACACTCCGTAAATTGCCGCATTCCCCTTTTTGCACCACTTTCCCCAAGTGATCGAAAATCCCGAGGTTTTCGATATTAAAGGGATGCCGACGGCATAGTCAATCGATTACGCGCTGGAAAGAAATGTCTCTGCGCCTCCCAGGCGCTCTCTGCCCTATTGGCTACTTGCCAATTTGTTGATGGGGGATCGACACATGCCGTCGGCAGCCCTTTAATGGGTGGTCCCCGAGGGAGTATTTTTTGTGATAACATTTCTAGAGAATGGGAAGTACAGTCTTATTATTTACGGGGGTATTACCTCGAATGAATTATCATTTCGAGGTTCGCGTAAGCCAAGCTTGATCCAAGCCTAGGCCCAAGCGTAAGCCTAAGCTCGAGCCTAAACATAAACCAATGTAAGCCTGAACCTATGCCAAGCAAAGCCTAAAAGCCAAACCTAAGCCGAAGCTAAGCCTCAGCATCACAATTTGATTCTTAGCTATTTATTAGATAAATATACATTCCGTAAAGCTTCTAAATACCCCCGTTCCTTAAAAACTCATCATTTCCCCACCGTCCCTCACAAATTGGCCCCTTTTGCGAGTTGTCTGGGCCTCGGGAGGGCCCTCCCGAGACCAAAGACCCGCGGACTCTTTTGGCCTTTTTGGGAGAGAGAGAGAGAGAGAGAGAGAGAGAGAGAGAGAGAAGAGAGAGAGTGAGAAAGAGAGAGACGTTGGAGACGCAGAGATTCGTCAGAAAGCTTCACAAAACTAGAAACCCATAGAAAAACGCCTGAAGTTAGTGATGGGGCGCGAAAAATCGCTAGAATTAGAGAGAGAGAGAGAGAGAGAGAGAGAGGGAGAGAGAGAGAGAGAGAGAGAGAGAGAGAAAGAGAGGGAGAGAGAGGGAGAGAGAAGCGCAACATACCCTTCACACGCATTCCCCCTGCCAGCCTCCGCCCTGCCGTTTTTTCCGCCCGGGTGGTTTGTGTCCCCGCTAGGCGCGGGTAGCGAAGAGGAATCCAATCTGGGCCCTCTCTTTTTGGGCCCTCTTTGGCCCCCCTCCCGGGCATCCAACATCAGCCCAGCGGAACAGGGATGCAGAGGGGCGACCAGACCGAAAAATCAGACCTCCGCGTTGGGCTCGGAGACTCGAAAATAGGCCCTATTAGGTAGAGAGAAAGCGAAGGCATTAGGAGGTGGACCTGGATAGCCTTAGAATTTTATTAAGGATCTTCGGGATTGGCTTGATTTCGGAGGTCTTAAGGGTTTTAGGAAGTGTCAGAATCAGCTCCATACGTCGACTAGGTCTAGACAGCTACGAACTGCGCCAAATGACCTAGAAATAAATTTTGATAGCCTTTAGGTGCTAAAAAATCCAAAAATCCAGATTCCAAAAAAGCTTACGTATTTTGGAGTCTAGCGTAGCTGTCGAGACCTATTCGACCGAACGGTCAATTCTC
>JBBGBA010000332.1:0-48482 GCA_038088335.1 Mesorhabditis sp. LJ9110
TTTCTACCTTGTTATATACCGTACTCCGCCCCATATGAAGGAGATTCGGGTGCAATTCTTGATAGCACATGTTAGTCAGCGTCACACGAAAAGCGTACTAAACGTTTAGAGCATCTCGATGGTCTATGAATCTGTAATGTTCACCATCGTACCTGAACTGTACTTTCCGGGGTTGTCCGGCCGTATCCTTGGACCATGGGATTCTGTTTTTGGCTTTGGAGCAAGACATGCTTTTGTAAGCGTATATTTAGGCTTAGGCTTACAGCATATGACCTAGCAGATGATTACTGAGTTAGAGAAGCGTCTAGGCTTGATTTTTTATCTCAAGACCTTGCCCTTCAGGGTGCCGGCGCTTTCTTGACCGTCGTCATCAACGAGTCGGTGAAGCAAATGTTTACCTTCAAGCACCAGGCTCTTTTGGATCCGGATAGTCGACTGAAGTAAGACATGTATAGGCTTTTGCTTGCGTAAGGATTTAAAGGGGGTAGGCAAAACGCCCATGGGTTCGGTCCGGGTGGTTCAAGGGAAAGAGCGTATTGTACGTGTTTTTTTCGCGCGATGCGTGCGGGTGCGCGGAATAGCAACCGGTTTTTAGCTGCGCAGGCCTGCTTTCGCAATTGCGCGACGCGTCTATCGCACCGTTGCGGTCTTCCTCCTTTCAAAGCTACCGGACGTTTCATTAGGAGCCGGGCCGCTGTGTAGGAAGTAAAAATTAGCCTGCTCAAAACTAAAAGCGCAGCTACCGGTCGATTAATTAAAGGATGCCTCCTTTAGTCGTCCATTCGTCCCTGCAAAAGCCTTGTGAGCATCAGCAAACTAGGCTTCTCAATGATTATTTTATAGAGTATCAAAAAAGAATTGGTCAATCTACGTGGTCGTTTTCTATATCTTAAATAGCGGCAGTGTTTTTATTGTCGTCGAAATGATCACTTATGAAAGTGGTCCTGACTCTCCTGGCCTCCAGGCATTCTTTGCAGTAATTTTTCCCGAATGAGCCCAATTTCTAATTACGTCTAGGAATATCCCTGTATGTCGGTGCTGTCAAATTATACGCATGTGTATGCGGCTATGGATAGTAATTTCTCGAACACAAACATCTCAATCATCAAAACTTTTGGGTTTATTGTGTTGTATATTTGTGTGGGAAATATCTCAATAGTAAGTCACATTCGATTGAATTATTGAATAAAAGGTTTTACGAAATACAGATTACAATAAATACGAGGGGGAAGGCGTTTTAGAATTGTGGCTGCATCAATCATTCTTTTCATATCCTTGAGAAGGAATCTAACCACATGAGCGCAAGTACGAGAAGGATGCAAAAGCGATTTTTGACAACGTTGTGCATCCAGGTTTGTCAAATATTTACTATGCTCCATATCCTGTCAATTTCTTAGAATATAATCCCTCTAACGGCATCTGGTCTCCCTTGGCTGTATTTTCCGTTTATTTTGATCACAAAGGTTGTGGATCCGCATCCAGGTAAGCGAAGTTACCTATCAAAAAATTTCAGTACGCGCCGCTAGCGGTCAACAACTTTCTCTTTGCTCTCATTTGCTCAAATGGTTTCTTTAATTCGGTCTTTTTGATTGGAGTCAATGATTCGTACCGGAAGGCACTCTATAGTCTGGTCGGAGTGTAGGTCAAGCCATAGCTTGCCTAACTCGGGGTTTAGGAAAAAGTCACCCACCGCCTCATTGAATCCGGTGAGCATCACCGTCAGTCGGTCGAATGAGGGATGAATATTAAAAATAAGATCAAGAAAAGATTTGGCCACACGTTACGACACACGTTACATTACGTGTCTACGTGCTCTACGCTAAGTTTTTGAAATTCAGATAAACCAATCCGATTCCATGGTTGAGCCTCATTGTCAGGAGACGGCTGACCAAGAATGTCATTTTTGATAGTTATCTCACATTTACTGATAATCATGCCTTGTGCATCTTCAAAATGGGCAATTCAATTATCCTTTAAAGGGGCGCGGAGATCAAAATTCGTGCGTGCGGGGATTGAACCTGCTAATCAAAAAACTGAAAGGGTCACTTCCGAGAAGTTCCAGAAAAGTGATTTCGTTGCGAAAAAAACCTAAAATATTTGAGTAAAACCGAAATCTTCGTGGGGCAAAAGCGACATTTTGGGTGCGCGGCGATTACATGTGTAATGCCTTGTAAGGCACCCAACCTCTCGATCCTCGTGATTCTCTGGACGATTTCATAATTAAAAACTCTCATTTGATCCAGGTTCGATAGGGTTTACAGAAAAACCTCAGAATTTTTAAATTCAAGCGTTGTCACGTCCAAACCAGGGGCAAAAGATCATAAAAGTTACGCGGAATACAGAAAGTTTTGCTGGATAAAATGACGTTTGCTTTCCACAGCTAACGCACAAATTATAGGTTATTCAGGGTGAGGATGATCAGTGGCCAAAAGGGTTACTGACAATGCAGGACCCATGCGCAGCACTTACAAATTTGTTAGCGGGGGCGGACCAGATCCTATTTTTAAAAGTTCATCAGCTTTTCTCGGATCGCCCCATGCCGCGATGAAAAAAATTATCCCGGATCGCGGCATGCTACAGCCATTTTTGATTGCAAACATTTTCACCTGCGTGTTTTCAAGGATGGCCGATTTCAAGAACTTCGCCGCGCTCAATCCCTAGCCGCTAAAACGATTTATCAGTTTTCTTGTGAAAGCAAGTGGCTGCAACTTGATGGCCAGCCCGGAAACATTTGCCATCACCAGCTGCTACGATCCTCCGTGGTTTTATGCTTTGTACGCCGATACCATGCCCTTCGTCAGTATCCCGCTAGGTCTAATCGCTTTCTACCTGATCGTTGCTAGGACGCCACCGTATATGAAGGAGATTCGGGTGCAGTTCTTGATCGCACATGTAGGTCGTCGTCGCGCTCGAGATTTACAAAGATTTAGGTTATCTCGATGGTCTATGAGTCGGTGATGTTCACCATCGTCCCCGAGGTCTACCTTCCTGAGCTGGCGGGCCGTATACTTGGCCCTTGGGATTCGGTGTTCGGGTTTGGTGCTCGGCACGCTGTGGTTGGTATCGGAAGCTAACCTTAAAGGGGCTACGAACTGCCAAATCAAAGGCCTTTTGAGAGGGCTATTTGATTTCTGGCAAATTGCCAGCGGGCGCTGCGGGACGAGAGGATTCAATTCTTTCGATTTTTGCGCGAAACTGTTGTTGGCGGGTTACTTTGTGGAAACGCTATCTTTCGCGCATTCTGAGCCCATTTTTGAAATCCTCACTCAATTTGAAATAGTTCTAAGGTTTTAATAATCAAATTTGGCCCAGAAACGAGAACGTGATTTCGAGGTGACAACAGGCAATTTTAAATTTGCACGCTTCCCGCGCCCCTCGGCGTACAGAGGCCTCCCACGTACAGCGCTCGGGTTTTCGGGCCGTAACTCAATTTTTGGCATTTCCGGACCCCTTTAAAGAGACAAGGAAAAGTAGGAAAACTCCAAATTTTAATTAAATTTAAATTTAAGAAAATTTTATGGTTATGCTTTATATTTTAGGGAGTAGGAGCTTTTCTAACCGTGATTCTCGGACAAACCAATGTGCAAATGTTTACGTTCAAGCATCAGCTACTGCTGGAAACAAGGAGCCCCTACAAGTAAGTCTTTGCTGGGATCAACCTGGAATCAAACCCTAAAGCGGGAATGCAGGGGTTGAACGTAGATGCCGTTTTATGTCGCGATACTGACGCGTAGAGAACCAAGGAAGTTTTAGTAAGAAGTTTTAGGGTATCAAAAAAGACTTGGTGGTCGTTGCTGATCTTTTTCTCCATTCTGAACGGCTGTCTCGTATTTACTGTCGTTGAGCTGGCCACCTACGAGATGGCGCCCAACTCCCCGGTTCTAGATGCTATTTTTCTTGTATGTATTTTCGATTTAATGAATTTCTTTTAGAAATATCCATGTCTGTCCGAGCTGTCCAATTACCCATTTGTCTATGCGGCATTGGATCGCGGGATTCCGTACACAGACATACCGCTTGTCACGGTCTTTGGCGTTGTTGTGCTTGCCATCTGTATCGGTCACACCGCGCTGGTAAGTTAGTGAATCGGCGTGTCACCTGCGAGTTTCCTGAAACTATGGCCAGAGGCGTATCAGATCCTAAATAGTAGAAACCAGATGGTTACAGTCGCTTCGCGACTGCAACCATCTGGCCTTCGGGCTACCCTACATGTCTAACTCCACCACATCCTTTCCCGCCTCCATCAATACCCCCATAGCCGAAATCCCGTTCAAAAACTACCTGCATACCTTCCTGATGGCTGCAGATACCCCCCATGGCTGAAATCCCCTTCAAAAACTACCTAAATACCTTCCTAGATACTTTAAATAATTTAAATAATTAATTAACATAATTAAAAAGTATTAAAAAGTATATTAAAAAGTATTAAAGTAACTTAAAAAAGCTATCTGGGCGCGGGAAAGGGCCTGGGCAGGGGGGAGGCAGGGGAAGGGGGGCGTGGCATGCCGGGCAGGGTCCCCCACCCCTTTTACTAAGGAAAAACTTTCAAAGTTAATTTTAATAATTTAAACTAAAACTTTTTCATAATTTTTTTATCAGTTTGGGGGTTTCTGACCACGCTCTATCCGAATCCGAAGAGAGCTAAGCTCTAGCTCCTTTCCCCTTCGAGTTGAATTCGGCTTCGGACAGACGGAGACCACAACAAAATTATTATAGTTGATTTTGTGGTACAGCCCAATGATACAGTAGCTGTTCAGATATCACAAACAAAAACTATTTGCTTTCCCGATGAGGTTTCCGTTTAAAGGGGCGCGGAACTCAAAATTCTTGCCTGCGGGGAATGAACCTACTGATCAAAAACGAAAGGGTTACTGCCGAGAAGTACCAGCAAGTGATTTCATTGCAAAAAAAGTAAAATAGTTGATTAAAACCGAAATATTCCCGAAGCAAAAACGACATTTTGGGTGTTTGGCGATTACATGTCGTAATGCCTTGTAAGGCATCCAATCTCTCGATCCAGGTGATTCTCTGATCAGTTTTCATAATTAAAAAGCCTAGAAGGATCAACCGATGAGGATTACAGCAATAGGTTCCGAATTTTTAAATTCAAGCGTTTTCACTTCCAAACCGGGGCAAAAGATCATGTGACGCGGTCGCGTTTCGGTAGCATCTGGATATCTGCCGTGGACCAGATTTCGGAGCACTTTTAAGGTATTTTCAGGACACGCTTTGCATCAACCACTCGTTTCTAATCCTTTCCCGAGAGTCGAGTCACATGAGTGCCGCCACCCGACGATTGCAGAAAAGGTTTATGATAATACTCTGTATCCAGGTATCTAACCCTGCGTCTTCTTACCTACATTTTAGAATTTCATTCCTCTAACCCTCACCCGCCTTCCATGGATTTATTTTTCCTCTATTTTGCTGACAAAATCAATCAAGCCGCACCCAGGCAGCGACAAAAGTTGCTTCGCTTGATGTGCTGATTTCTAGCTCTCAACAACCTCCTTTTCGGCCTTGGCTGCTCGAATGGATTCTGGAATTCGGCACTTTTGATCGGGCTTAACGACTCGTACCGCGGAGCACTCTACAGTATGGTTGGCGGGTAGGTAGATGATCTTTAAGAGCTAAAATTTTTTTCAGTAAAACACACAAGGCAAATGCAGTGTCGTCTTTGAGTCTGAGTGATGCGAACCGGAACGAAGTTGAGACCTAATTCGACATGTCGAATGAGCACGACGCCGGGACACATGTATTTTAGCGTGGCGCGTAGACGTACTGCGTATGTCTGCACGTCCGCTAAGCTAAAATTTGGAATCGTGCGACGCTCAAATTGTTAGAATGTAAAATAAACCTTTCGGTCCCGTGACAGTTATGCTTTCTACTCAAAATGCTACCTAATTTGCTATTTGTTCTAATTAGATAACCTGTGGGAAACCCCGCTTCGCGGCCCTTTTCGACTGGACCTGGTCTAGGAACCATGAACTCCTTTTCTTTTTTTGAAGACTGCGGCGCAGGAGCCTTTCTCAAGGACCCATTCTTTGGCCCGCGGCGTCAGAGCCAACACCAGGCTGTCCGGGGCAGTGGCAACGAAATGGGCGACCCAATGTAAGGAGGCCTTCCGTTCACTTTATAAAATTTTTGAGCCGCTGAAAATTTGTAAAGATAATGAGATGCGCGTGATCCCGACTTTCGAATCTATGAGTGGTCCAACATACAGACCAAAATTGCATTAGGGTTTCGGGTCATACCCCGGACACCACGGCCCGTCGCACACTTGTAAGATCTTTATTAAATATATTTTTCTGGTAGGTTCAAGCGGAAATTTTCTGACATATAAAACCGCACGCATTATCATTCTTGCAGGCAGGAAAAGCACACCGCGCCTGTTTCTCGCATCAGCATCAGCAATAGTCGTTGATGGAAAAGCGACAAATTTGGTTTGAAATGGAGTTGTGGCATGGTGGAGACCAATATCAATAAATATTGTATTCAAACTCATACCCGTATCACAAATTGCCGGACAAAAATATAAATGCAATCAGTAAATAGCTGAAAAAGGAAAAGGCATGCACAGAAATTTTAGTCGTCGTTATAAGCGGACCGGAAGTCGAGACTCCCGGTTTTTCAGAGGTCCAGGAAGGCATCGTCGAAGTAGGATCGCCTAAAATGTCTTAAAGGGCTGGTGAAAGATGGCCAGGCGTCCGTCGGGGTGACGGACCGACGGGGCGCTACTGTCGACGGAAGTCGTATTAGGAATTGGTAATTTTTATGCAAAATCCAATTTCGGTGCAGGCCAAAGCGAGAAACCCAAAAACGGGAAAGAACTTTAGGTTGTATTGATTCGTCTTGTCTATAATTTAAGGACGACAATAATACTCATTTCAAGAAGTAAAAAAAAACGGAAATACGCGCTTACCCGTAATCGGCCACGCTGTCGGGGCTCTTCGCAAATCGTATGCAACTCCACGAAGCAAAAATCCTTTCCTCATCGCGCCAGTATTCGACTGCCAAGACGCCTTAAAAGTTGATGTTAATTGGGAAGGTAGGTGTAATTCTGTAACTCAAAAAATATTATAAACTGACCCTGAGTAGTTGCCCCACTTGGCCCGTCAGATTCGCGTTTGTTGTTTTATCGTCAAACCTGTAAAACTGAGAATTAGTCTTTTGCAAGTCGCAGAAAATTCACTAAAGCAAAATAATCGCGTTTTCGTTGCTAACAAGTCACAAAAGCTTACGTGGCATTCATGACGTTCCAGACGGTTCCCTGCTGCGTCATTTCGGACAGTTCAAGGTTCAGGGAACCGCCCTCAACCTTGTCGATCCAAAAATCGACGGTCAGCTCGTCGAGGTATCCGTCTTGCAGGAATTGCTGATATTAAGGTGCATCACTAGAAATCCATCTTTACCTGCGTATACGGCTCGTTTCCAAGTTCCAGGCCCTCGTCGAAAACCCATGGGTAATTCGGGGACGTTATAAAGAAACTGCCCGGTTTGAAGAGGATCCAGTCAGCTAAAAGTTAGGGTTGCGTTAAAGTGTTGAAATTGAACTTACACGGATTATAATCGATGACTTCGAACTTGGCTTCACAGCCGGCCGGTACGACAATTGAAAATGCGGTGGATAGGATGCGAGTTTTCAGCAAATTGGTAGTAGCACTGAAATAGACTTTATGACTTTTTGGAATGTTAACGGGGCAGTGAAGATCGAGGATTCAAAAATTCTGCGATTGGCACCAGGGCATTTCCGATATACAACTAAGCGCGCTCGCCTGATTATGAAAGGATCGAGTTCTTGTTTGCTTGTTTGTATCGAGTTTTTGACCGGGTTCTCAAAGCTTGGTAAGTTTGCGAAATCCTCGATGGGGATGAAAAAATGGGACTGTTTTCTATAATATTCGATAAGTTAGAAATAAGCAAAAGAATGTAGTAGTATGGCGCTACTGACTTGACTCTTTGCAGCAGATTGGTCGGGTTGCCATTTCCGGCCGGAATCCCCCCAGCTACAACATCGTAGACGCAACTGTCAGGAGTCTAAAATACGTTTTTTATACCGCTGATGATGAAATCTTGAGAAACTCCAACAAGCTCTACTTACCACTTCTGTCGATAGCAAAAACGTAAAAGGCCGTTTGGGATCTCGCGCGGTAGATGTAGCTACGGTACCTCTACCACTATTTTTGGACCCGACCGTGAGCGTAGATCTTAAACAAAATAGATACGTCAAAGATTTGGCAGATCTTACGTCGATAGGGCAATCGAGTCGTTGAAGTACGAGTGGACAGGTAAGAGAATGATATCAAAGGAATCTAGAACGCGATATTTTTGCCTGTAAAGAAATTTAATACCTTCTGTCCACTCCCTCACTCGGACACTTATCCCAAACTCGTAGCTGCTGGGGCTTCCAATCCGTAGTATGGCGCTGTTTTTCGCGTAAGTCCAACTGCACCGCGTCATGTTGTCAATCCCATCGTTTCTGGAATAATTTGATTTTCGAAAGCTAAGAAGGCTGTCGAAATTTTTAAGCTACAGGATTCTGATACGTTAAAAACTAAGATGTTGAAGGCATTAGCTGTGAAGGGCAAGAATTAATCTTCAAAAAAAGGTTGTAAAAACGTAAAAAAATCCATATAATGAGGCGAAGTAAGAAATCTCGAAGTTTTTTTGAAAAAATCGGGAAAGGAGGCGCTCCTTTAGGAAGCGTGCGCGAGGAATTTTTATCACCTTTAAATTTCGATAATCCTTATAGAAAGAACTCACAAAGTGCTGTCTAAACAATCCATCAACATCGTCGTGTCATAGCTGAAGATGCTGCCAGTAACATTCCGAACAGTAACATCAAAGATCAAGCTGCAGCTTGTACAGGAATTTATCATTACTTGCTAAAGCAGATAGGTAAAAAATAAACCTCAAAAAGTACCTGATAATAATTCAGCGATATTCCATGTAGTGCATAACTCGGATTGTCCTGTGACAAATTTATCGTTGGAAACGCTGGGTCGGCAGCTAAAATAATCCCTATTTAGATGTCTTTCAGCTTTTTTGCAACTTTTCTTACCGCTTATCATGTCTTAAAACTCGAACACAAAAATCAGGTAATTTGAAAAATTACTTACCTCTAATGCAACCCAAAAAAGCGAAAATTATGCTGAACAAAAAGCGGCCCATGTCTGCTGGAGGCCCCACCCGAAAGTGTGTTTCGAAGGTCGGCCCAAAAATCTGATTTGTCACCTGGCGGGGCTGGGCGCATTTTTATCGTCATTTCTTATCGCTTCGTAAAGCCCCACGCCATCTAAAACTTGTAGTCCATGACGGGGGGTTTCCTGGATGCAAAAAGACAGCTTTTGAAGCTTTGATCTCATAGTTAGTCTTTCGTTTTTATAGCTAGCATTTTTTCTGTGGAACAAATGCGTAAAAAATTGTCTAGCATTTGCAAACATTTATATATTCGTAAATTACACCCGTATACTTATTAAGCAAGAAGTAAATAGATCAGCACCAAAGAGGAAAGCTGCAAAAAGTGGTTGGCAGAAGTTTTGGATGTTGTAAGAATGGGAGCCGAGGTAGGAGTCGGTGCGGGATTTTCAGAAGACGACGGCTCATCTGGTGATGTTGGGCTTTCTAAAAAGGTGTTGTGTGTTAATAATCAGGTATGAAAATATATAGTATGTTAACAAATACCTGTAATCGGCCAAGCAGTCGGGGCTTCCCGATAATCATAGGCGACACCTCGACACAAAAATCCCTTCCTCATCGCACCAGGTTTTGGGATCCAGTTTATCTGTAAGAAAAATTGCTTTATCCCCGGTAGATGACTTTTTAGAAGACACACTCCATCTCAAAGCTGATTAAGAAAATAACGGTGCCAGCACAAAAACTTCTATAAAGAAAACGGCCGGAAAAAACAACTTACAAAAAATTGTTGCCCGACCTGACCTGTCAAATTTTGATTCACCGTCGTCTCGTCGTACCTGCAATCTCAATATCCAGATATCCTACCTTATATAATTTTGGAGTGTATCTCTGTGTGTGTGTGTGTGTGTGTGTGTGTGTGTGGATGTCACTTTCGAGGCCCGATTTGAGGGCCTACCCGTGTCCAAAATGCCCTAATTCTCCGTCACCCGGGGGAATCGACCCTCCTCTTTCCGATGGCGTTTTCACAATCCCGATAAAATACAAGTTTACAAAGTTAAAGCCGGTTTTATTCATTTTTGGGGGCCCGGGAGGACTAATTTGCATAATGTGAAAAAATACAAATTTCCTCATTCTTGCCAGTTGCGCTCGCGAGTTTGGTCGTTTCTTTGGATCAGCCTCTCCATGCCTTTCCTTCCCCCTGACCCGGGCAATCCTCGAAAGGGGTTTTTGGCGCGTGGTGCCAAGCATTGCATGGTGTAGTGGTTAGCGCTTCGCCGTGCTAATCTAACCATCGGAGGTTCGATCCTCGGCTATTTTAACTGTTTTGCTTTCTGCTCGGAAAGTGCGTTTTGGAGCGGATTTCCGTGTAGGGCCGTTATTATGAAGTTAGTCACTCAAACCTGCGCCGCAGCCTATAGCATAAAGCTACCTCAAGCTTGCGCCGCACGCCAAGGAATCAAGCTAACTGCTCAAGCTAGCGCCGCAGACTTTGGAACGACGGTAGCCGCACAAGCTAGCGCCGCATGCTTTAGAACGAAGCCAGCCGCACAAGCTAGCGTCGCAGGCTCTAGAACGAAGCCAGCCGCACAAGCTGGCGTCGCAGGCTTTAGAACGAAGCCAGCCGCATAAGCTAGCGCCGCAGGCTAAGAAATAAATCCAGGCATAACTCCGCAGGCTTAAAGAAGGAGGTAACCGCTCAAACTTGCGCCGCAGGCCAAAAAAAGAAGCTAATCCCTCAAGCTTTAGCCGCAGGATGAGGTAGCCACAAACATGCGCCGCAGGCCTAATAACGAGACTAGCGGTTCAAGCTTGCGCAGCATGTCAATACAAAGCTGTTTGCGTGGGAGATGCGTTTTTCTTTCTTCAGGGTAACTTTATGTGGAAGGGCGCTCGATTCATAGGGCCTAGACGGGGTCCAGCGGGGGAGAGTCACGCAGCGGCTCCTCCCCCGCTGGTCTCAAAATAATCTAAACTAACGTGACGTTCAATTCATTCCAAATTGTTCCCTGCTGGCTCATCTCGAATAGTAAGAGGTTGACGGAACCTCCCTCGACCCGATCAAACCAAAAATCGACTGACATCTCGTTCCGATACCCAATGGCTAGATACACCTAAAATTGTTCCTAAAACATCAAAGAGTAAAAAAGCTATTTTAACTATGCATCGAAAAATCTGTGTTTCCTCGTTACCTGCTGGAACTCATCATCACTCTCGCGACCCTCGTCGAAAATCCACGGGTAATTCGGGGAGGTAAGGACAAATTTCCCGGGCTCCATGATGCCATTGATGTAGTCGGCTAAATATATGAATGTTTACCAGGGTTATACAAAAAGCCAAACGTTTAGCCCTCTTTTCCGTCTTGGACTGACTGGATTTCCATCTATCTGCTGTGCTATGGCTTACTTGCATTCCAGTCTACGACCTGAAAAATGGCCGCGCATCCCGCTGGTACCACTATCGAAAAAGCGGATGACAAAATTCTGCTTTCCAGCCAGCCCGTTGTTGCTCTAAAAAATAAGAATCAGAGAGAGAGAGAGAGAGAGAGAGTGCTGGAGATGGAGATAGATAGAGATAGAGGGAACGAATTCCTGAAGTGAGACCAACAGAAAACGATAGATTGAGAAGGACTGAAAGGGAGAGAGAGAGAGAAAAAGAAAGGGGGAGAGAAAGAAAGAGGGGGAGAGAGAGAGAGCGATAGGGAGAGAACGAGCGCAAGAATAAGCTTCTTAATGGACGAAATAGATATGCATTCGGTAGCAGCCGATGGAATTGGACGTACTCGACTCGTTGCAGCAAATTTGGCGGATTTCCTTGGGCAGATGGAATTCCACCAGCCACAACGTCGTAGATACAGGTGTCTGGGGTCTAAAAACTATTGAAATTTGTATCCAATCAAAACCCGTACGACTCTTGAGGTCAGGAAAATAGTGCATGGAACTGTCGGGTTACGGGCTACGAACGTAGCAACGGTGCCGCGCGTACTGTTTTCGGCACCGACAGTGATCATTGAACTAAAGAAAATGATCAGAAATCCCATGACGCCTTACGTGGCAATAGAGTCATTGACATATGCATGAACGGGCATGAGAACGACGTCAAAGGATGCTAAGAAAGAGAATACAGAGTAATATTATGGTTTCGATACCTTCGGTCCATTCCTTCACCCGAATACTGATCCCAAATTCGTAGGTTGTAGTATCGCCAATCCTCAGGACGGTACTACTTTTGGAATAAGGCCAACTGCACACCGTCATGTTATCGATGCCATCATTTCTAAAAAGGTATTTAGCGCCGTTTAAGGCCATAACGCACTCTAATTCTGCCTCACCAGCCAGTCGTTCTACGAAATACGATAATATAACACTTTAAAGGGGCGCCGAAATGTGGTCTACGTCCCCCAGCGTGATTCCTGGCAAACAGCCAGATGCGGCCGCAACGCGACCACGTCGCCTGCTCTCCAGTCCCTGTTCGGAAGGGAAAACGCTTCATTTTCAAAATACTAACGTTATTTATGGAATCCTCACACAATTCTGATCATTCTAGTCCAGAGAATCATTGAGATCGAGAGATTGGGTGCCTAACAAGGCATTACGACACGTAATCGCCGCGTGCTCAAAAAGTCGTTTTCGCCCCGAAAACATTTCGGTTTTTGTCAAATATTTTACGTTTTTTCGCACGCAATAACTTTTCTGGTACTTCTCGGCAGTAACCCTTTCGTTTTTGACGAGTAGGCCCAATCCCCGCGAGCGTGAATTTTGACTTCCGAGCCCCTTGAATAGGCATTACCATTTTTCATACAAAAAACAGGCGTCGCTACCAGCAACTGAACCTACAGCCGATTCTCCACGCAATTGTAGAGCGCCGTTTCTGTGTCATAGCTGAAGATACTTTCTCCATTCCCAGCCCGAATCGTTACATCAAAGATTAACGTACAACCTGGGCTAGAGTTAATTGTGACTTGCTAGAAGATAGAAAAATCATGTATTTTGGTAAATAATAATTCAATTACCTTATACCAATCTAACGATAGCCCATGAATCGCATAACTGGGATTTTCTACGGTTAAATTTACTACAGGAAGAAGTAGGGCGGCAGCTAAAATTGGTTTTCGCATCTTTAGCGTTTTTAGAGAGTTTTTAGGCATTTTCAGGGCCTCTGCAGAAATGAATAACTTACAACTAATATAAAACAAGACAGAGAAAAATATGAAGTGCAGGAATACCATTAGAACGGACTAAAGTGTTGCAAGTCCCAAAAGCCAGAGCAGAATACTGCGCGTCACGGCTTGGAAGAACTTTTATTCCCACCGCTTATCACTTCGTGAGTCCCAGCCCTGCCACCCGATTTTGTGCCATGTGTGAGTAACCCGGTTTGATGGGTGCAGAATGGCACATTTGGACATCGGACTTGAAAAATTATTCGAACAGCATTTCTACTGGATCAGATTTATCGAAATCTGTAATTATGCTATGATTCAGAGTCGTCACCAACATTTTTAGCATGTTCTCTAAGTATCTATCATTTCTTAATGGAATGCTATTATTTGAACGTTTTATTCATGAATACCCGTAGTAAAATTCAATACAAGCACCTGTAAATGATGAAAAACACAAGGGAAAAGGAGGAAAACGTAGTATTCGTAATTTTGGTGGTCGTGGCAGTTGGGTCTGGCGATGTAGAGCTTGGCCGGTCGGTTGTGGACGGAGATGTCGTGATGACTGTTTCTAAAATATATAGGTGCCGTCAGTGATATCAAATTTTTTGTTTCCACAAAAATCGTTTTTAATTTCGTTTATAACAGCTATTTTGCCATACCTGTTACAGGCCAAGCCGTCGGCGCTGCCCGAGAGTCATACGCTACTCCTCGGCAGACGAATCCCTTACGTCCGTCACCGGCTTTCGGGTACCATCCGACCTGTATTAAAGCTAATCAATCGAGGATCAGAACCCCACGGCAAGCCCTTGTCCTGACGAGCCTGTCAGATTTCCATTCGTCAGCACGTTCATCCTAAAAATGTTTGTATTAAGTCGAAGACCGGAGACGATACTGGAAAGACTAGAGAGAAGGAAAAGGAAGAAGATTTGTCCTAAAATCCAGGATATAGGTCCGGTCCACTAGAGTTGTTATTCGACCCGGGTCGAAATGGTCGAAACTTTTGTAAGCTCCCGCAGCGAAAACTTTGTAAAATTCATAACTTTTTCTAAAGTAGAATTCCCGCTATTCGTCTTCATTTTTGATTTTGTGAGATCATTCCTACATTTTGAGTCCAAACTATAAGTTTTCATGCTAGAATCAAAAGAACGGCCTGCTTGCCTTGTTCCGCGCGCGGCCATTTCTCGGAACCACTTCCCCCTGCCATGGTGTGCCGTTCTTTGTGATTCTAGCAAGAAAACTTAAAGCTTAAGGACTCAAAATGTAGGAAATGATCTAACAGAATCAAAAATGAAAACGAAATAACGGAATTCTACTTTAGAAAAAAGTTATGAATTTTACAATTTTCGCTGCGGAAGCTAAAAGTTTCGACCATTCCCACGTTACAAGAGTGTCATTTGTATTGGTACGTAAATTGCACGTACTTACGTAACGTACGTAATTTTAAATTCTACCGGGACTATACTAGAGTATTTGCTAAATTAACCGACGTAGCGTTGAACATGTTCCAGACCGTCCCCTGCTGCGTGTACTGCTCGAGAAAGATCGACACGTAGCTGCCCTCAATTCGATCGAGCCAAAAGTCGACGGAGTAGGTGTCTTTATAGGTTATGGGCAGATAGAGTTGACTGTAGTTAGCCGGAGCCATTTTCCCCTCGTCAAAGATCCACGGGTAATTCGGGGAGGTGATGATGAATTTGCCGGGCCCAAAGAAGCTGGTTACCTCCGAGGCTGCAAGCAGAATTTATCTTAACTACGAAACGTCCGTAAAAATGTAATAAAATTAGTGTAAAAGTTAGAAGTTAAACCCACTCGTTTGATAATCAAGAACTTGTAGGGTTGCTTCACAACCTGCCGGAATAACGACAGAAAATGCCGAACTGAGGATACGACTTGTCAGCAGGCTGGTCGTAGCGCTAAAATTACTTTAAAATGACGTGAAAAAGCAAATTCTACGTTTAATTCTAAGCGTAATTTAGTTTTTAAACGTCAGAAAATACTTACTTTAACCGTTGCAGCAAATTTCTCAAATTTCCATGAGTCCCGGGCGCGCCACCAGCGACAATGTCGTAGACACACGAGGCGGGTACCTAGTTTATCTGATTAGATTTTTGAGACAACTTAATTAAAGAACAAGACACTCCATATTAAAAATCGCTAGTTCCTGAATCTCACCACATACGCATTTAAGAAGTAAGTGCATGGATCCTTTGGGCTGCGCGCAAGAAAAGTAGCGACAGTGCCTCGTCGGGCGTCCTTTGATCCGACGGTGACCTTGGATCTAAAACATCATTTAAATTACATTACTAGGGATGTTAAGCTTACGTCGACATCGTGGCATTAACATACTCGTGAACGGGCATTAGTTTTACATCGAAGGAGTCTGTAAATAAAGAAAGTGAGCCAGAAATAAATATCATAAAATCAAGGCCATTGCCAGAAAACAAAGACGCCTCGAAAGGCGCTTTGATTTGTTTCTTCGAACTCGATTATGTAAGGCTTAGCAAGCCTTATTTTAACTTACCCTCCGTCCACTCCTGTACGCGTACGCTAATGCCGAATTCAAAGCTTTTTGTAGTGCCGATTTTCAGGACAGTGTTGCTCTGATCGAATCCCTGTCATCTTTCCTAAAAGTCATCTTTCCTAAAGTCATCTTTCCTAAAGTCATCTTTCCTAAAAGTCATCTTTCCTAAAAGTCATTTTTCCTAAAAGTTAGGTCATTCCTAAAATTGTCATTTTTCCTAAAATCACTTTTTTCTAAAAACTATTTTTTTCGAAGATTAATTTTCCTAAAACTTGGTAATCGTAAATTTTTATTTTTCTTCAATCACTTTTTTCTAAAAACTATTTTTTTCGAAGATTAATTTTTCCTGAAGTTAGGTCGGGCACAGTTGTACAGCGCGGTTTTTCCAGCGTATGTGAAGCTGATTTCGTTGGGCGGTTCTCGAAAGGTTACGTCAAAGATTAGATGGCAATTTGTGCAGGATTCGATTCGGACTTGCTAAAAATATAAGGATTTAATAAGTAAAGTAGCCTACCTCATAAAAATCCAAGGTAATACCGTGAATAGCATAACTTGGATTATCGGCCGTCAAGTACGCAATAGGAAGATCAGCGTCTAAAATCTCGTCTTTTAAGCAGAATTTGATGATTTAAATGGATTTATTACCAAAAAATCTAGAAATTTTTAGCAACACTTACCTATTAAAGAAATTACAACAGCAATAACAAAACCAATAGCTCGTAACATTCAAATTTCAGCACAATCCTGAGCAATCGAATCGGGCACTGGCTGGGTGCGTTGGACAGCTCAACTGGCCGTTTGCCTTGGGATTCTTTTTGAGCTTATCACCCCCAAAAAGTGCCCCTCCCCCACGATTCGGTGTGGTGAGTAACGGGACTTGGAAATATGAAAACTATAAGTAAAAAGTCAGTCGAGGTTTGTAAAATCACGTATCGAACCTCTTACTCATCCCAACATCGAGAATTTCATAAAAAGATAGACAGAGATGTCGTACCACTAAAAATAAGTTCCATTCAGAATTTTTTATGTTTTCATAATTTTTTTCAGGCTGCGGTTTACTTTCCCCTCCCCAGCCGGAATGTTTTGGCTTTAACTTTTTTATTTTACATTCTTGTATGCTCAAATTCAAACTCTTTGATACTTTTCGACGCTCTATCGAATGACGTTGCAAAAATCCCGACAAAATAAGCGAAAATACCGAAAAATTTGAGACCCTTCGGCTGGGTGGAGGGTGGTAAAGCAAACTTACCTTTTTCTAAGTTTTTTTATTTATCTAATTATATCGAGCGTGGTTGGTCATTTGTTAAAAAAGCCATAAAGGAAAAATATTTATCCAAAACCCGCAAAGCACTTTAATACAGAAACCCGATAATCAGCACCCACAGCAGAGAGCAATAAGAAAATTTATTGGCAGAAGTTTTGGTTGTCGTTGATTCTAAAGGACTAGAAGATGTAGAAGAGGAAGATTTTGAAGCAGAAGATGTGGATGCTGAAGTGCCTATTGGGGCAGCACTCGTTTGGGTCGTAGCCACAGACGAGGCCGGTTTGATGGGAGCGGTAGTAGTTGTTGGATTGTTGCCAGTGACCGTAACTCTCGTCGTCGCGGAGGTAGTGGTGACGACTGTATCTGGGAAAACGCCTGGGTAAATGTTTTGGCAGGCTATATCAATTTAATAGCAACCTGTAGTCGAAAAAGATGTCGGTGATGGCCGGGAGTCATACGCGACAATTCGGCACACAAAGCCCTTCCTGCCCTCGTCTTCGCGCTTTGGGAACCAACCGACCTAAGACGCAGTAAGTAGTAGTAAATAAGTTAATTATTCAATTAAATCAAGTTTATTCTATTAACGGTCTTTGGGAGTATTAATAATAACAAAAATAAGCTAGAAGTTATAAGGGTTCAAATAATGGCATGTTATTTTGGTTGGCCAAACTTACGACAAGTCCCTGTCCTGAAGATCCCGTCAAGTTTCCATTGGTCATCGGGTCAAGTCTGAAAACTTCAACGTTTGATTACGATTTTTTTCGTTTTAAACATAGTTTCTACATATATAAAGATTTTTCTGATTATAAGCCAGTACACTTTTTGACACAGGTAAGACTTTACTTTACCCCCCCCCCCACCACACAGCCGAAGGGTCTCAAAGTTTTCGGTATTTTCCCTTTTTTGTCGGAATTTTTGCAACGCCATCCGATAGAGCGCTGAAAAATACACTAACAGTTTTAATTTGAGGCTACAATAATGTAAATGGAAAAAGATATAGCCAAAAACTTCCGGCTGGGGCGTAAAGTAAAGTTAGCCTTGACACTTGGCGAGTATTCTACCGCATACGCTTTGGCTTTTCCTACCAAAAGGTTATTATACCTTTTAGTGTTTAGTGATTCTTTTAGTGTTATTAGTCTGTTTTTACAGTTTTTTCATACTAGAGATACCTTATAATCTGGTGATTAAAAACCCACGTAGCATTTAGCTGATTCCATACATCCCCTTCTTGGGTGTACTGCACTAGATTGACGGTGACGAATCCCCCTTCGATCCGATCGAACCAAAAGTCGACGGACATTGTATCTTTATAGCTGATGGGTAGATACATTTGGCTGTAGTTTGTAGGGACAGTTTTGCCCTCATCGAAATTCCATGGGTAATTCGGGGAGGTGATGAAGAACTTTCCGGGCCCCATGAACCCGGTTACGGCGGCGGCTAAAAAATTGGTTATGCTTCATGCAATTGCAGTAAAAAATTATGACAATAGAATTTAATAAGGTAAAAACTACTGTAAAAGTTGTGTAATTCAAAACTTACTCAATTGATAGTCAACAAATTGCAGGGTGGCTTCACATCCGGCTGGAAGGATGAGGAAAATGCAGAACTCAGGATTCGGCTTGTCAAAAGGCCCGTTGTCGCGCTAAAAATCAAAGGATTGAATATACTTATTGGTGATGCTATAGTGAAAGATTAAAAAGCATACTTTAGTCGTTGTAGAAGATTCAGGAGGTTTCCTCTTTGCGAAGGCGCACCTCCTGCGACGATGTCGTAGGCGCAGGCGTCAGGGCTCTAAAAATTATACGCATTGTAAAAAAGGTGTGAAAATTTATCTAAACTGGTTGTAAAGTTTTATCCAATAAACCAAAGCTAATCAATATTAAACTTACCACGCGTGCATCCAGGAAATGCGTGCAGGGATACTTTGCATTTCGGGCGACAAGTTGCTACAGTATCTCGTTGGCTCGTCTTTGAGCCAATGGTTATCACCGAGCTAAAGACAAGAAAATTCCATAAAAGAGCAAGGTATCCTACGTTGAATAAGATGCGTTGACGTATGCATGGATTGGCATCAGCTTTAGGTCGACGGAAGCTGAAGTTAATTGATGATCTGACACACCCTTCCAGCTTTTGTATTTTGTCTACATCTACTTAATGCGATTCCAGGTAATTTTTATACAGATTTTTGTCTATGTTTCACATACCTTCAGTCCACTCCTGCACTCGTATACTAATTACAAACTCGAATCGAGTCGTACTCCCAATTTTCAACACCGTGTTGCCCTGATCGTAGGTCCAGCTGCATTGTGTCATATTGTCCATCCCATCGTTCCTGAATTATACTTATCATTTTTTAATATAAAGTAAACTATTAAAAATGTGCGACGCAAATTATTCGGAGCAATGGATTAAGCTGGTTGCTATAACGCATTGAATGGCGACGAAAAACTTACAAGCTATTCGCGACACAGTTATACAACGCTGTCTTTCCGTCGTAGCTGAAGCTGATCTCATTGGGCTGTTCCCGAAACGTTGCATCGAAGATCAGATGACAATTTGTGCAGGACTCGATGCGAACTTGCTAAATTTGACCACATACTTGAACATAATAATACCATACAATAACATAGATTAAAAATACCTCATAGAAATCCAAAGTCAGTCCGTGAATTGCATAACTCGGGTTATCTGCCGTTAGAAATGCGGTTGGGAGATCGGCATCTAAATGTTTTTATTTTACTCTGGATTACCATAATCTTTATAATAGCTGTTTGCGCAGAAATTATCACTTACCAATTAACAAAACGTTAATAACCAGAAAGAATGCCGAAACTCTGATCATTCGATTTTCTGCAGAATCCGGGCAATTCGGAACTGGACCGAGTGGGACGCGTCATGTCTGTCCGCCATGTCTGGGTTTTATTCGAGCTTATCATTTTCAAAGCGCCCTCCTCCCCCACACTTTTTTGGAGCGTGAGTAAAGGGACTAAAAGAGCACAGCCAGCGACATAAAGTTCAGGACAAAGTTATGGCTAGTGACGAGCTCTTTGGGTCTTTTCTCTCTCTCTCTCTCTCTCTCTCTCTCTCTCTCTCTCTCTCCCGCTCTCGCCCTCGCTGATTTTGAGTTCTCTAGACCAGGCAATTAGATGTCAAGTTATTTATTAAGATCAATATTATACCCTGAAGCCGTAATCTCCAAACGATAAATTAAATCAATAAAAGTCAGGAAAACATGATCATAAATTTAACAAATACATAGAAAGTGAGATCATGGATAGTAAAGTCATAGAAAATTTGGCCGAACTTTTTGTGGTCGTGGGCTCAGGATTCATGGAGGCTGTAGATACAGTAGATCCTGTGGAACCGGTCGGTGCAGGTGCTGTCGGCGCCAAAAGTGGAGTTCCAGTCTCCATCGTTAGCATGAAGCCTTTTGGTTGGTCATCTTGATTCGGGTACCATTGCACGAGAACCTCATGACCGGAGATGTTGGCGAATCGGCCAGGCTCCGTGGAGGTGTAGCTAAACCACAAGATTACGCTGGTAAAAATCAGATTGGCTGGGCATCTAATGACAATGCAACGTTAAAGGGGCTCCGATATCTGGTCCACGGCTCCCTGCTGTGATTCCTGGCAAATAGCCAGATGCGGCCGCAACGCGACCGCGCCGCATGATCTTTTGCCCCTGTTTGGACGCGAAAATGCTTGAATTTAACAATTTTAATACTATCTTTATTTTGATCATTCCAGACTTTTAAATTATGAAAATTGACCTGAGAATCACCGAGATCGAGAGATTGGGTGCCTTACAAGGCATTACGACATGTAATCGCCGCCCACTCAAAGTTTGGTTTTGGCCCCGAGAACATTTCGGTTTTACTCAAATTTTTTTTTTTTGCAACAAAATCACTTTGCTGGTACGGTAGTGGCCCTTGCGTTTTTGACCAGTAAGTTCAATCCCCACACGCGCGAATTTTAACTCCCGAGCCCCTTTATAGTTATAATGACGCTTACTTGTATTGCTTGTAGTCCCAGCCATTCTGGTACTTTTCGGTGACCATAATATTCAGCTGACCACCGAATAAGTTTGTAACTTGGAAGTCGAATGGCAGCATTTCTTCAGCTACGGCTCGGGTGTATTTCTAAAGATGACGTTAGTATAACATTCTAATATCCTATTAGAAACCAATATAGAGGTCTTGGTGCTGGTTCGTTAGCGGGGGGATTATGGGCGTCGGGGAGGCCACGCCAACGCTCTTTCACGTTCTGAATCGGCCTATTGGCCTATTTGGCCTATTTGAAGTCCCCCGCTAACGAACCAGAACGTAGACTTGAAACCTTTGCACCGTTGAAAAACTCGTACCTGCTCATAATATTCCTTATGCCGATTCGGGTTATCGTAAAGGTATGGAAATTCCGGAGATGTCATCGAGTATGCCCCTGCCGCCGTGCCCATGGCCGTGTCGAGGTATCCGTTAAAGTTATATTCTGGAAAAGAGCGATGGGCCTGGAAAGACAAACACAAACCATTCAACCACCCATAGGTTTTGATTTGGGCATAGCAACCGGCTTCGACAATGACGGTAAATGACGAGGATAAAATACGATTCATTCCAGTATTGCGGTTCGGGCTGAACTTCTTTCCTTTTTCTAAAGAAATGTTCTTACCCAATCCATAGCAGCGCGTCTGTAGTTTGTAAAACCCTTTTCGGGGCTGATCCGGGGATAATCAGAACCATGCATTTGTCGGCGGGGGTCTTAAAATGAAGTTATCGTATTAACGGGTATAATTAACAAATATAGATTTCCTATTGGTTTCTTAAACGTTGGATCTTATTTAGGTAAGAGCTTACTTTTGCCACCTCTACCCAAATTTTTGCCCCATATTTGTTTTTATAAAATGCTTTTTTTTTTGCTATAACCTTTTTATCTCATTGTTTTCAGCAGTAATGAAAACTGTTAGGATATTTTTTCAGGTTCTATGAAAAGGTGTCAGGAAATTCTGAATAAACTAGAAAAATTTTGAAAATTTCGGAGCAAAGCGTAATTAGTAATGGATTGAAGATTGAAGTAAAAATGGCTGTATTCACGATGCATATAAATTACCTCAAAGCGCTATTTGGCAATCTAAATATAAGTTTAGTATATTTTCCAAATGTATTTTTGCTTTTTATACTAACCACGGCAATATCAAGGATCATCGTGCAGGGATTCGTGGTGTTCCAGGCCAAAAACGTGGCAATACTCCCGGTTTTCGCGTCGCCGACGTTGACCAAGGCTCTAGAAGACTCCTTGTTACACTATACTACACTTATTAAAAATCGATAAAAACCCACCCCGCCGTCTCCAGTGGTCTTCTTTCCGGTTCGGGGAAGACAAAAAAGTCAGTGTTTACTGAAAAAACCAGCTGAAATGTAAAGTATCTCTAGAAAGGTACCTGGACTCCAATCGGATACCCTGACGCTCAGCCCAAACTCGTTGATCGTCGAACTTCCTATACTCAATAGGACTTCGGCCTGGTAGCTGTATTGACAAGTCTTCAAGGTGTCGATTGTATCATTTCTAAAAATAAAACACGGTTGTTATTAAAATAAATAAAATGCAGTTGTTTTTAAGAGATTATCAACTCAAAATGCACCAGATAGCCTTTAGTGATAAAAATAGATTTTTAAACTTACAAATTCGCCAAACAATTTGACAAATCAACATCGAAGCCATTAATTTTGAACGGATCACCATTATAATCCCGTAAGGTGGCATCCACTAATAGTGTACAATGTTTACAGTAGGTCACGATTTGCAAGTCCTGAAATCAGATTAAAATAAAGACTAATGGTGCAGAAACCTTGTATTCCGCAAGTAATCTTCCATGTTATGCATAGGAAGGATTTTTATCCTGCGTCAATAGTATCGTACGTCCGGGGTTATCAGCTAAAAAGGTCAATTATTTCTGTTTCCCGTTGTATCTTTAACTTACATGTTGATTAGTTTTATCAGTGTTTTTACTGGCTTTTAATAGGTGGTTTTCGTCTGATTTTTCCTTAATTGCCCATATCATTCTTTTCAAATTATTTTACATTTTCATACATTAAAACTAATTTTTAGGGTATTTTTTAAGTCTCGAAAAATCGTGTTAAACAAAATTATGAATAATTTAAGTCAAAATCAGAATAAAGCCTTGTCAAGAAAATAGCCTATGATATTTATACTACAAAAACTCTGGATTTTTTTGTAGTTTTTCAGTTAATTCTGCGACTAAGTAAATCTTTTTCGTTTGCTTTAATGGTTTTTAATGGGTAAGGGAAAACTCAAAGTATATTTCCTACCAAAGACGATTGAAAACATCACAAGAAACGTTGCGTAGCGGTTGAAAAATGGCATCATAATCGAAAGACCAAGAGCGCAGGCTCCACGCAATGGCCTATCAACGGTGCCGTTTTTCGATTTCTTCCCCGTTTCTCCTTGCTTATCTTTTTTGTGTCAATGAGTCAAGCCCAGATTTGTTGGGTCCAGTTTGCACAGGGAGGGGTGTTTTTGGGTGAACAAGTACAAACGTGACAGGCTTGCTGCATTTGCATAATTTTTAGTAGTTTTACCGATTCACTTAAAATCTATTTTTCATAGCTACTAGGCGGATTTTTGAAAAATGAAATTCTCAATTTTTGAATCTTGTTCTAGCATATTTGTTTCTTGTATTTTAGAGCACTAAGTCAAACCTAAACATCTGAAATAAAATTTTCAAGGTATTTTTAACTAGCTTCGAAACAAGCAAAGTTTTCATAGCTGGTCAAACTAGTGCTGTTTTTAGTGGTTTTTATTTCGATTCAGGATAAAATTGAAAGGTGAAAATCTCTTTTATTTGATTTTCAGGTTTCGCTTTCTTAAAGTATTTTTGGCAGATCCCCGCTTTTCTTGGCGTTTCTATCCGTTGTTGGCGAAATATTTCCAAACCCAAAGATTCCACAGTTTTATTATGAATCACCCGTAAGTCAGCAAGTATCACAATCAACGCCACAATTGCGACGACAACAACGCTACAAAGGCGAATGGCAAATAAATAGTGAAAGGGGTTGAGGATTTCGTGGTTGTGGACGCGATCGTGGCTGTTGACGTGGGATTCTCGGATGAACCTGTAAAAGGATAGTATGACTTATAAAATCAGCCCTTGGAAGCATATTTATGGTTTTTAAAGACGGTGGCACGCAGCCACGTCGGCGCTCTCCTTTCGCTAGGTATCGACAGCAAAGAGTCGTCGACACCAAAACACCAAAACACATAGAAGGCCTTTTTTGGAGGATCTCATGCGCGCGCCGCTCTCTCTCTCTCTCTCTCTCTCTCGATCTCTCTCGCTCTCATTCTCTCCTCTCTCTCTCGCTCTCTCTCTCTCGCTCTTTCTCCTCTCTTTTGCACTTACCAGTTGGAAAAACGGTAGTTGGAGCCGTGGGTGATGGAATTGGAGCACGAGCCGTTACACGGAGGATGAAGCCCTTGCGTTGAGCTGCTTGGACTGGCTCCCATCTGACCTGAAAGCAAAAAATCTAACATTTAACACGCGTTTAATATAATAATACGATTTAAAAGGTAAGCAACCGACCCTCAAGGATTGCCCGAAAAATCCATCGCGCTTTTCGAAGGGTGTATCAACCGGAGATCTAAAAATCGGGTTTTTCTAAATTTTTGTGCGGTGGGAACTGCTTCATGTGACGATAGTCCGTCGTTCATCCTATTTTCTATGGGCTTACGTATAATTCGCGAATCCAACTGGATTGCCAGCCTGGTCGAATTGTTGAATGCCAATGTACAACGTTCCCCCAAGCTTGTCTTGGATCTCGAAATCGATCGGGAATTGAACCGCGGGGAGGTTGGTGTTAAAGTAGCTCTGATAAACATTTTTAACTTTACCATATATCCGTTTTAACACTACCATATTTAGGTAAACCAATACCAAATATATGCATAATTAGAAAAACGTACCTCAACAAAGGCATCATTTTGCTTGGTCGAGTCGTCAAATACCCAGGGATAGTCCCGAGAGGTAATCACGTACTTGCCCTCGTCAAAGATACCGTTTGTCTCCATTTCTGGAACAAGGGATTACCATAGTTTATTATAGTTTATTAAAATGTGATGCTTTATATAGTTTATTTACAGTAGTGCTATTACGTTATTCTATTTTATTTTCAGAAATGTAAAAAAATATTAAAATATCGGTAATCAAGGTTTTTTCTACGAACGTTGCGGGTATTTGCCATGCTTTTTTATTAATACTAAGTAGTTTTGAAAAAATAACGGGGTTCATACAGTATTATAACCTACGATGCCTAAATTGCGATAACGCATGGTCGTCAAAAAGCATTTACCTGGCGGCCAATCATAGAGCTGCATCGAGGCCTGACATTTTGGTGGGAGCACGATGGAAAAAGCCGACGATTGGAAGCGGTTGAAGCCGACGAGGTCGTTTGGCCTTAAAAAGCCACATTTTTCCTTCAATTACTGTAGCCTACTGTAGCCGGAGGAGCAGATTTTTGTCATTTCCATTCTTGGACGGTGCTGCACCGGCAACAATCGTTGGGGCGCAGAATTTCGGGCTCTAAAAGTATCTGCCAATTTAGACATGTATTAAATAATATTAAACTTATAAAAATAGGAAAAATATAGTTCAAAAAAATCAATTACAAGCTAGAAAATTCGAAAATTAAAAACGCAATAATAAAGTTTCTGGAATTTTTCGAATACCGTACTCGATCTCTTAGCGTTTCTTGGCTTGTCAGCCCCTTTAAAACTAGATCCCCGTCTCACCACGTTAAATCCGTACAACAACGCAGTCGGGAATGTGGTATTCCGGGACAGTACGGTAATGACGGTTCCGGTTGTGCCAAGAATATCACCGACGGTGAACGTGGCGCTGAAAATGGTAGTTACATGTTAGTAAAACATTAATTTTAGACGAGTGTTATCATAATGTCATCCTTTATCTAACAATTATCACTTTAACTATTTTGATTATTGCTCGATGATACCTTAACAACTTACCCCTGAAAATTGGCGCCTCTCGGTGCCACAGGCATGACAAACGTAGGGGCGTTGTCTAAATTATTAATTCTTCAGGTATACACGGATTTAAGCTACCATCGGTCCATTCTTTGACTCGAACACTAATGCCCAATTCGGTGACATTCCCGGGCTGAAGTAGTACCCGGGTTTGGTAGGTCCATTGGCAGGTCGACAGCATGCTTTGGGTATCGTTTCTAAACGGCAATTATCTTACAGTACCCTGAAAGTTCCGGGAGGTAATTCGATAGATTCTGAAGTTACCAAAACACTTGAAGATTCTAAAAAAAACTAGGCTTCTTAATTTTAATTTTTTTTTAATTTTTTTAGGGTAGGTTGTTTCGTTGTTTAGCTCATTTTTCGATAGCTTTTTCCGAGTTAATACTACTTACAGTGTTGGCACACATTTTGACATGTCCACCGGCTTCTGATTAATGTAGAAAGCATCTTCCTTCACTTCTCGTAGAGTAACGTCGACGACTAGGCTGCAGTTTTCGCAGTTGCTCTCCACTTGGACGCCCTGAAATTTATATATACCGCCCATTAAAGAAACTAGAAAGCGCAGAAATCGATCGCTTATACCGACTAGGTCTAGACAGTACCGCGCTGATCTAAATGACGCTTGAAAAAGCAGAAATCGGCGTATTTTAATGCCTCGATGATGCCTAGGTCCAGCCAAGAAGAGTTACCGTTTTTTTAACGGGACCGGAAAATCAGAGGTAAGCAAATACGTGTAGTTTTTAAGCAATAAAGAAGCCTTGAATGGCCCTTTAACACTTACATTCAGCTCAGCCAATCGAATTCCATGCAAGGCAAACGACGGATTTTCTTGGGTCAACGCGATGCCCTTGGCGACAGGTTCGGCTGGAAAAATTACATCTTAATGACCTTAAAACCCTCAGCTTTCCGAATTACAACTAATAAAACCTGAAAAAATCTTACCGTAAGCTCCAAGTACCATAAAATAGGCACAAAATAGCCCAAGCAATACATCAAATCGCGTCATAATTTTCGGGTGAATTCTTGGGTCTGACGCTGACTGACAGATACGCCGGGCTTTTGACCGTTTTAATCAGTAGTCTGGTGATTCATCACGATGCACCTAGACCCCGGTGGAGAGAGAGAGAGAGAGAGAGAGAGAGAGAGAGAGAGAGAGAAAGGACAGAGAGAAAGAAAGAAAACACACCCAAAAAGGGTATCTGCGTCTGATTCCTACGTGCTTTGGGTGCAGTGAAATATCACCCTGATGAATGGGCATTTTTGTGGAATTTTAATCGCGCCTAACTAGGGAATGGTTTCGGGGAAGGCCAGTTGGATCGAGATCCAGAGCTGATTGTTTTTGTGCCCCCAAATGTTCCGTTTAAATTTTTTGGCATGGAAACCCCCCGCAGGTCAGGGCCAGTCTAGTGGTGGGCGGTCTGGGGGAACAGGGGGTTAAACCCCAGATTTTTTTTTTGCTTTTTTTTTGGAGTTATTGACTGAACCTGTGTTTTTTTAAAAAAAAACGTTCCTAGCGATAAACAGCATAGGGCGAAAAATTAATTTTTGATCCTGTTGGCTGGTGCCTGGCTCATGCATCGAAAATATTTTGGAGGAGTGGTCAAAATTGTGGTCACGTTTCTTACAACGTTGTAGCGTACCCCAAGTTCCATGACAAATATTTTATTTTCTCCTGAACTAGCCTTACTATGGTTACGCTTTTACCAATTTCCAAATTTTCGCAAAAAAAATTTCGGTATTATCGCTAGGAACGTTTCTTGGTGTATAAATAATGCACAAAAAGTTATTCACGGCCTTCAGAATGCAATGAGGCTTCGACAAAAGCAAAAATTAAAATCGTGAGTGTCGAACCGTGAGATTCCCAGACGCTGACTACTACACCACTAGGCCACTGACCACGGTGACGGTTCGGAGGGCTAGAAGCCATGCCAGAAAAATTTAAATCGTTGTAACTTTTTATTTAAAGGCGTTGGCAGCAAGCCATCAATCGATTCGTCTCGTCGAGATCTACAAGAGCACATACTCACATATCTAGGTCCGATGTCCGCCCGAAACCATTCCCTAGTAAGGGCGTGTAATCCGGGTGAATCAGGGATAGTACCGTACTATCAGTATTCTCTGCAAGACAAAGGGTAAATATTGGGAAATTCTGCAAAAGAGGAGCTCCACGCAACATGCGTTGCAAAATACCAAAGGAGTATACTCTGCCATACCCCCAGGGGGGTATACCCATGGGGGTACAAAAGGGGTACGAGGTGGGGTGGGGGAGTGGGGGGGTACTAAAACCCCACCCCCTACCCCACCCCTTATTGAAATTCTTACTATAAAGTTGACAGGGGTTTCTAGGTTTATTTCAAAAAGATTAGTCCCCCGATAAACTTTCAACTTAAAAAAATGTTTAGTTCAAATTAGGTATTTTATTAACTGCGTTGATACAATTCCAGCTGACTTCGTCATTCCTTGCTGTATTTTTGCGAGCCACCGACATGTGGTATGTGTGGGAGGTCGCTAGAGAAAAATTTGCTAGGGGCTGCTGGGGGGTACCCCATTTGTACCCCCCTGTACCTCTTCAAGAGTGCCCCTTAAACATCGGCCACGAACATTGATAGAGAATTCCTGGTCCTGTTGTTTTGAATGGGTCTCGATTTTTTTAAAACTAAAACAGCATTTTGGACTCGATGCTGCGCCAGCCCCGGAACGCCCCGGGGGGAGCCGCCCTGACCTCCCCACCACCAGTAAGCGTGGCGCAGTGGCTAACACCGCTGCCCACCGAACTTTTTTTGCGATTCAGGCAAAAGTTCGAAACTCACGGCAACAATTCTTTTTGCTTTTTGGATTTTGACTGCGCTGGGTTCATAGGTCAAAATCCGTTTTATTTGAAGCAGAGACAATCGAACAATCCTTTGTGAGAAAGCCTATGTTTTTGAAAACATGGCTAATTAAGAATCTAGTTGCTGCAAGCGGCTTTTTCAAATGCACATGAAACGGCCACGAGGGGTTCCAAGCGTAACCTTATTCAAAAAGTAAAAAGAATTGTTGATGTGAGTTTCGAACTTTTGCCTGAATCGCAAAAAAAGTTCGGTGGGCAGCGGTGTTAGCCACTGCGCCACGCTTACTGGTGGTGGGGAGAGGTCAGGGCGGCTCTTCCCCCGGGGGCGCTTCCGGGGCTGGCGCGAGCATCGAGGTCCAAAAAAGCTGTTTTAGTTTTTAATTTTATAAAATCGGAGACAGCCATTCCGCAAAACGAACAACGGGAGCTTGTTCAGAATTCAATTCTCTATCGAATGAGCTAGGTCGTGAAAGGTTTTGCTGATGACACTAAAAGGGCACTCCTTGTTAGTACCCCCACCCCGTACCCCCTTTGTACCCCCACCTCGTACCCCTTTTGTACCCCCATGGGGGGTATACCCCCGGGGGGTATGGCAGAGTATACAAAGGAGTATTGCTACTTAATTCTACCGCTTTTTGCGCTAAAGCGTCGTGTCGCTGTTTGTTAAAAGCTGCCATTCCCCACGAACACCTCAAAATAACAATATTTATTTCTTAGATACACCAATGCCGAACTTCGAGGCCACCTCGCCGACACCAAATAGCACTCGCTGGATAAAGCTGCTCTTTTCTGGCTGGGGGTCATGCACCAATGGGTCACTCGCGTTGCATCCGATTTGCCCGTAGGTGGTCACCTAAAAAAATCGTAATTCCCAAAAACAAGGATCCAGAAAACAGACCGATGCCATTTGCATAAAAACCAACTATTCAATCAACTCACCTTTAGATCAAAATAATGGCGATGGTCCCAGATATACAGCGACACATTGTTCATATCGAATTTCAGCTGATCCGAGCACGCGAAATCTTCGCCGGTCGGCGTTCCGGTGCAGATTTTGTACTGGCATCCCGGTGTCATACAATCGGGATACCTACAAAGTTTGTATTTACAGGTGATTCTTGCGCATTATCGGGGGAGAAGGTGCGGTTAATCGTGGGGGACCTACCTTTTCCATGGCTCTATTTTTTAATACATGTAGAGCAGTGTTTCTAAGTGGCTTTTTTATTGTTTTTAAACGTCAAAATTTTCCAATTTTCATTTAAAAAAATATATCGGTTTTGCGACAACAAGTGCCCCACTGCGACAAAAATTTAATTCAGAAACAATTTCCTGGATTTCAAAATTTTTTGCCTATTAAAATATAGTTAGAATTTGCTAAACACAGTATTAACACTTACTATTACGTGGCTAGGCGTTTCTGAGGTGATCAGAAAAAAATTGTGAGGTTCAAAAGCAGGGGCGTAGCCAGAAAAAAATTTCGGGGGGGGCCCGAAAAATTTTTTCCGAAAACTCAAAAAATTAACGAGAAAACAGCGCCGCAGGCGAAAAATTTTGAAAAAAAAGGCTACATAGCTCTACAAATAGCAGTAAAAACGTGTAAAAATAGCGACGCAGGCAGCAAAATTTTTGAGAAAATAAAAATCAAGAGGGTCCCCCCTTATGAAATTTTCGGGCCCCGGCCGATTTCGGGGGCCGGGCCCAGGGGGCCCACCTTACGCTACGTCCCTGTTCAAAAGCTCCGTGAAGCGTAACTAAAAGAAAAATTATATATTGGCAGGTTTTGGTCACAATTTTAGTATTGTAAAGTAATTTTCATTTGTGATAACTTAATCACTTTTTCCTCGTTTAAAAGCCACATAACACAACATCGAGAAAGCAAAGAAATATCAGTTTCTCCATAAATTGTAATAACAGCGTACCAAATTTCCATCTGATGGTGATAGCCGCGCATCAAATTTCGTGGGTTACAGGGCTGGCTGTCGTCATCTTGAAGTATTCATTGAAACGCTTAAAAACTATCCACGCTTACCATCAGTCCCATTGATATAATCCTTATTACAGCCGGGCAAATGCGGGACGATGTCGCTGCGGAAGATGACGCGGAACCTGGAAATGTAATTCTCTTAATTTTTGTTATTGATTAGCAAAGATTAGATTAAGATTTTTAGTTTTCGTATTGAACGTTTAGGCTAAATGATTATTTAATGCTTTATTTAACATTAATGTAAAAGGTTGAAAATCGGAAACCATGAAAAACCCACGCCTCCGGGACCAAGTTGTTGAACGACGCGGCAAACTGGACATTCCCGACCCTCGGCTCGCCAAAGGTATACATTTTGATTTGCTGGCTGGTGCGGAGGCCTACAATTAATAATTATATGACAATTTGTCAGTGTGGAGCCAACCTTGAGCCGCGGTCCTTGCTGCCGCCAACGTCGCCAGCGCGGCACCAAGTGAATGGCCGGTGAACACGACGTTGTAGCTCTACAACCGGAAAAATTGTAGATTTTACCGGGTCGTATCAGCTTCAAGAACACGGTGTATTTCCATATTGCTTAAAGGGGCATCGAACTCCAAAATCAAGGCCCTTTTGGCAGCAATCTCTGATTTTCGGCATATTGTCGCGGAAAGAGAGTTTTACGTTTTTGCGCGAATTTTCTTGCCCGATTTTTTTGTCAAAAACGAATAATAAGCGGATTCTGGGCCCATTCCTGAAATCCTCACTCAATTTTTAGTAGTTTTGGTCTTTGAGCTTCGAATTTGGCCTAGAAACAGACGCGTCGACAAGAGTGTGATTTGGAGGTGACAGCAGGGAATTTCAAATTCACGCGCTTCCCGGGGCTGGGGTGTGCAAAGGCCTTCTACGTACGGGGCACCGGTTTTCCGGCAATAACTATGCATTTTGACAATTCGGTACCCCTTAAAGAACCCTCAAAAAGCGAAAACCATGCCGCGGGCGGGGGTCGAACCCGGGACACCCGTCCCGTAGGCCTGGATACTATCCATTAGGCCATAATGGCAAGCCACTGGGTGGGATGGGGAAGCCACAAGTGGGAAAGGTTGCCGAATTCTGTGCGGCAATGTCCCGCCATTGCCGCACAAAATTCGCGCGCCATTTGTACTGCCCGGAATACATAACGATATATTTGCAACCGAAACCTTGGATATCCCTTTAAAAACCAGCACCATTTTCCCCGGATTTAAACCACAAAAACGCAATGTCTACCTTCCACTGCGGATCAGCCAACGCCTGATAGACCGGATCGAACAGTAGATCGCTGGCTTTCGCAAAATACGAATTCACCTAAATTAAAAAGTATTACAATTTGCCAATTTTCGCTCACCAATCCCATGCCATAATATTCTTGCTGCGGCTTCAGCGTCGACCAGCCCTCCAGGATTAGCTGCACATCGGTTTTGGTTCCTCAAAAGTCAGAATTTTTGACTACTGTATTCTTGCAAATTTCTTTATTTTTAAATTCCATTCCATACCTCTAAAAACGACAATAATCTGTCGCAGGACGTCTGATTTGACAATGTACCCCGAGCATAGTTGAGTCAAAGCATCGCAAACTGTCGTTTTCTGCGACACGATTTGCCATTGATTCTGGGAGGGGAGGACGCTAAAAAGGCCATCTTCATTATTTTCTAGATTTACGGAGACTTATTATTTTACCGATTTTTATAACCTTGTGAAATTTGTTAACTAAAATTAATAAAATTGACAATTCACGTACTTTTGAATGCAGGGTAACGGCGAATCGCCGTAGGCTGCGGCGGCAAAATTCAAGTAGGTCTTTGCATCCTGAAAACCAGTACATAGCTCTTAAAGGGATTGGAACATCACATTCTTATCCTCTGGGGCATCTCCACGGGACAAAATTCGCCAAATTTGAATTTTGTCGCTAAATTTTTGCCGTTTTGATAAGTTACCGTAATCGGGCTGGCTTGGTTGTTTTCTAAGCAAATCGATGAGATGTATTTTTAGAGCAAATTCTCCAAAAAATCAGCAACCCACCGCTTCATTGTAGTCTATAGCCGCAGAGATCAGCACTGGGAGTACTAATACGATACAGAAAAATAGTCCCCGATTTTTAGAGGCCATATCCGACTATCTGGCTCCGGGCTAGGTGTCGCCCGAAACTAGCACAATTACCCTCTCGGGCCGACCAGCTGAAAATATGATTTTGCCGGCCAGCCACCGCCCTTCGGTTGCCCTGGTAAATACAAGAGTGGAAGAGTACACAGAGCTACTCTTTCCGCTATTAGTTTCTCTCTCTCTCTCTCTCCTGCGCCCACACCTCTGACCTGCCATAATTTCCACCTTGGCCCACAAACAGAACGGAGGCCGATGGCCACCCCCGATGAATGGTGACTCAAAAAAATCCGATTCGGGTACTCAAACAAAAATGATGAGAACACGATTTTTCTGCTACTTGTGATTTCGGGTTTGGTGGATGGGGGCAAGTTGCGAAATAAGGTATGGTGTACCCGAGCTGACTGAAAGGGCTGGTCATAAGGGGGGTGGTAAGCCAGGGATCTTCGGAAGCGTGCCTCGAAAAGAATTTTTGGCTGCTGTATGCTGATGCTACGAAAGCTGTCGCGCGGCTTGCCTGCGGGCTTTAATGTGGCTCGAATAGAGGAAATTTCCGGCAAACCAATGCACAAAAGTAACCAAGTCGAAGCAGATTACAAATTACGTTGCGTAGCTTTACTTTGTGCGCGCAATGCCGTCACATATACCGTACTCCATGTTGAGATGCTTTGTAACAAAAAGGTTCTCCTGTTCCGCTTCCTGGTTCTGGACAGTTAGCGGGGGAGGGTATTTTTAGTAGGGGGAATCAAATTTTTTCCTATAATCCCTTACGACAATAAACAATAAACCCTTTTTATGGCATTTTATTTTTCTTGACTTTTTCGTCTTTTATGGCAATTTCGAAAATTTTTGGACTTTTTCGTCAAAAATGTATGAAAATAGCCAAAAACGTCAAAATTCTCGAATTCTAGCATTGGAAGACTAAGATAATAAAAAACCATTATCTATTACTTAACGGTCAGTATAAGTGAAAAACAAAACGTGGTGATCCCGCTGCTAAAATCCCGCTCGCCCCATCCCCCCCACCCCCGCTAACAGTACAGAACCGCGATCCCTATGTGTACACAAGTTTCTTTCGGGACAGCCTTTTCTTCAAAAGTGAATTCTCCATCCAGGCGTCTTCATGACAATATTCCAGCATTTTATCTGAAAAATCGACTCTTTCGGCATTCTTGCTCCAAAATTTCCATAGACCCATGATACCGGTCCCACCTCCTCCAGATTTCGCATTCAAATCCGGCCGCGAGAATTAGGGCACGCCCTGAAGGAGGTGCCCTCGAAAAAACCCGCTTTGCCCCCCATTGCAACTTGATTCCGGACCGACCCGGGCGCTTGTGCCCTAAAAACGAACGGGGTGGAAGGGCTGCCAGCTGCCAGCACGACCCAGATTCAAAGCTCGTCCTCCTCCTCTTCCTCAACTCGTCCCCGCAAAAATTATTCATTTGGCGGTCGGAGCGGGGCTGTCCTGACTGTCACCACCACCGACTGACCCATTTGCATGGCTGGGGAGGGGTAGCTGTGCCTCAGCCCTCGTCCTCCTCCCCCCCCCCTGGCCGGAGTGGGGCAAGCAGACAAGCCTACTGACCTCATTTACTGACACTGAACACCCCCACGAATAATGCATTCTGGCTGGACACCACCGGGTTGACAGGCAGATGGAGCGTGGGAATTAGCATCAGCAGTAACCTAGATTACTGTGGGCAGTAGCCTTATTTTAACGGAATTTGACGCTATACCGCTTGTCTTTTGCAAATTTTGTTTTTACGCCTGATTGCGGTTCCAAAAGCCGAAAGCTTAACTTTGAAAAGTATAATGTTGCACCTGCTAGCAGTTGGGCAAGCCGGAAACTTATCGTTGGAGATTCCGATTCGGTTTCGCTTTCCGGTTGGTTCCGGAAGGCCGGAAGCGTTTTTTCATTCGGATCCCCTGCCTCTTGCGGTTCTGGAAAGCCAGAAATTTCAAATACCTTTCCGAGCAGATACCGGTCATTTTTAAGGTGAGTTTACCTACTTTTTTGGCTGCCGTTTCCACTTCCGTATCCAGAAGCCCACTTATGATTGGGCGCGGGTACCTTCTGGTATGGATAGTTTTTTCTGATATTTCACGTTTTTCCTTTTTTCATACTGTACCTTCCTGGTTGCGGGTTTGTGCTTACCTAATGCCAACTAAATGTTCGCGTGACGATACTTTTTGAAAGATCAGCATAGAGCTTTTTACCAATTTGCTTCTTGGCCTCGCGCCTTTCTTCTGCCAAATTTTGCGTGTCGCAACGTAGCCCGCTGATCAGCTTCCGCTTCCTTATCCCGGTTCGAATTGCGTTTAAGTTTATAAGTACGGAAACTCGGAACATTGAATGGATTCATACCCTTAGTAGTTTATTAATTAATAGCTTTTAACTCCCCTCAGACCCGGGAAACCGCACGCTTTCCTAACGTTTGTAGGCTTTGCGCTACGCTACTGCCGTCCAGACAGCTTTAGACGCAATCGACGCAGCTTCATCAGACACGCGGTGGGCAAATCGCCAACCGCACGCTCGTTCTCAAGTTTGCTGTAGTTGATCGAGCTGGAGCTAGAATCCTTGTAGTTTCAGATGACATAAAAGGGGAATATGCTAGCACTTGATGGCCCCTTGAAACGTAATGTAGCGGATAAAGCTGTGCATGATTTCACGATATCCAAGCCAAACCTGTAGCCTGACCCGACCTCAACGGGCTTACTGACTTGGCCCGAGGCGCCTCCATGTTGCCGTAGGGCCACGGCGTCTAGTAGTTGTGGCGGGGCAAGCCACGAAATGACCGAGTGACCTAGTGACCGACCCTTCTCAACGCTAGGCGATCCCCTTCCAGGGTTCAAACCCCCCAGCTGCATCAGCCCCAGGCGATGGGGCTCATTTTGACCTCAAGCGTCCTCCGGGCTTATGCCCTCGGCTTATACGAAACTGATAGGGGAGAAACAGGGTCGTTTCTAGAAAGTGTCATTTGCATTTAAAGGTTTTCGATGTGGTTTTTTGAGGATGCCTTATAGGATTTCCGGATTGCGATCCATTTTTAAAGGGATACCCAATGTTCCGTCGGCAAATATATAGTTATGTATTCCGGGCAGTACAAAAGACGCGCGAATTTTGTGCGGCAATGGGCCCCAAAGCCGCACAGAATTCGGACCCCTTTCCCTCTTGTGGCGTTCCCATCCCACCCAATGGCTTGCCACTATGGCCTAATGGATAGCATCTAGGCCTACAAAACGAGGGTCCGGGTTCGACCCCCGCCCGCAGCACGGTTTTTGCTTTTGAGCCCCGAAAGGGTTGGGCATCCCTTTAAGCGAATTTTTCTGTGTTGGTCTATAGAGGGCGCATTGGCTTTTTGCTTTTCTAAAGCCGTAAGTTGGCTGATTTTCATGGCGTAATATTTCTTAAAACCGTTTTATGAATTTATGAAGCTCTCTTTGATTAACCGGTCCAAAAATTCAAAGAATCTAAAGATTTCGTTTGGTACCATGTTGGCTTGGAAACGCAAAGGTATGATTCTACGTTAATTTATTGCTTTATGCCTCCTAATAACTTCTTAACCTTAAAATTGTCAATCTTTGCTAATGCGAAGCATTTTGTATTGCGAAGATACCTTAAAACTCGGGTTCCGCTAGGTTTTTTTGCCTCTAGCCGCCTTATTATCGAGGATTATCGAGAACATGATTAAGAATGGATAAGGATCTTTCTGGACTTTGCAGCGTACGGTAATCGTGTCGTACTTTAGCTAAAAAAAATTCTTAAATGAAAAGGTTTCATAAAAAACGCCAGCGCAAAATTTCCCAGCAGATAAGAATGTTTGAAATATGCAAATTGCGACCGGGTGCACTTAAGGTACTGTAGCTGGGGCGTATTTTGGGGATTTTAGACGAGCCTACATACAGATAATGCCACAATAACGGCTGTCTATTACGTGGATATCTATTACACCCATCCAGCCATTAATAAACTCTTTATTGTTTATCCACTAACTCCACCTTGCCCCAGTTTACGAATGCCAATAATTAGCCAGCTGTCCTTGTCCCCGTCTCTCCCTCTCTCTCTCTCTCTCCCTGTCTGTTTGTGTACCAGTTTGTGGTTAGAACATTGTGGGGGCTGGATAGATAGATTGGGGGGGACAGGTCATAGGCATTGACCTCAGCCAAGCATCTGCCCATTCTGACCTCGATGCAGCCGGAGGAGGAGGGATCCGTTAAGGGCAACCCCGAGGCCTCGATCGAGGCCAGGGCGGGTATTTGGGACACACACACACCGTGACCCTATCATGGGTCAACTCCAATTTTTGGGCCTAGAACGATTTTTTTATTGCTGGTTTACCAGGTTTTTCGCGGTCCTTGATCGTATTTTTCCCACGACTCGAATTTCCCCGATTTGGCTGCTTCAACAGGCTTCCCGAGAAAGCTGATGACGATGGTGGGTTACATCCAAATTTGGACGGTCTTTTTGACCTTAAAGGAAGTGGCGATTGTTGGATTTTTCTGTTCCTCGCCTTCGACGAAAAGCATCTAAAAAATGTTGAATCGTCGAGTTTTCGTTTATATAAAGCATGTCACGTTAAAATTCTGCTTCAGTTATGCATTATTATAAAGCTTTGGAAAGTATTTGACACGACAAATCTAAAAAGTATGAGTGAGAGCTGAAGCTCGATGCGGAGGCTGTTAGAAAATCGTGATACCAAGCTAAAATCCGCCAAATTCCTAGACTTGGACGGTAATTTTTTAGGCTTTGTATACTTTTAAAGGTAATCCTGTACTTTTTTGGCTTTCCCAACCATGCGCCAGGATTTTAGCTAGTTAGCTCCGTAGCTCCCAGCTCCCAGCTCCCAGCTCCTGGATATTTTTTAATCTCTAGGTCATCTATCCGGTTTTAGCTCGTTTAGCTGTGTTAGGTAATGTATCATCATATGCCCATCTAACAAGCCTTACTTTCCGTATAATTTTTGGAAATTAAGCTGAAAGGTGCACCGAACTCATAATTCTGAAGGTCAGAGCCAGAACTCGCTACTCCTCCACCTCGTAGTTACCTCGGTTGAGCATTACGCAATCGAATCGTCGCCTAGTCACCGTAATTTCTTAAATATTTTCTTTTCTCATAATTTTGAGAAATTACGGCTAGAACGAGCACTAATGTTTTTACCGATAGGTTCCCTCTGCTATCAAATGAGCTCATTCCTTTTCCTCTCGGCCTCCAACAAGCCCTTTCCGAATCGCTACAAATGACTCTTTGTCTGGGCTTTGGCGCTAGAACTAGTTCAGGCCTCTTTCCGACAAGAAATCCAGTGATTCATCAGAATCCCCGGCCTTCAGGTTTTTCCTCGGATTTGTTGGGGTGAAGACAAAAGGGGACCTTCCTCCCCCCTCCTTCTTTTGGTAAGTGGGGGTCGGTGACCTGACCTGACCTACTTCTACTCCTTGGTCTTCTACTACTACCACTCTTACCACTAGCCACTTTGCGGTTCTTATCCCTCCGTACCGTGACTGCGTTTTTCGATCCATTATGTTAACGGTTTCCGGTATGATCCTGATTACGGTATCTTAAAGGCTGCGATCTTGTACTATTTACGCCACGTTACATGGTTATCCATTAATTTTGTTTATTCCTCCATTTAATTTGGCAAATGGGGCTTTTTTAACTAGGTCGCTTAGGAATACAAACCTAATAGGTCAACGTATGTTCCTGATTACGGTAGCCTCACGATTACGACAGTCCACTACAGTACCTTAAAAAATACCTTGAAATAAAAATTTTATATGAGATGAAATTTTGTTAACCATGATGTTTTCCAGTGGAGTAGTTATGGATTTCAACGCCTATTAAGTACGATCTATTTTGCTTAGTACGATGCTTTACAGATTACGGTAATGCGTCATTTAGCGTACTATTGCGTAAATTCCTGGATTTCGCCGAGTACGATATTTTAAAAATTTTCGAGAACGCTAAGTTCTTACCTTTTGATCGCGGCCTTTCACAAAATACGAAATCATGCGGATTACGATATCTTAAACTACCCCTCATTTTTTCGGGCATCAGACTTCACGAATTGGTGTTTCGTGCGAAGTACTTTACCTTACAAATTACGTTATGGCGCGGATCTCCGCATACCGTATGACCCCCAATTTATTCAAATCCTCTGCCGCATGAACCAATTCCGAAATTTGGCGCGTGCCTACACACCCGCGACGTCAAAATGACCCACTTTCCGGGGTCGTCCTAGTTTGCCGGCAAAAACCCCAGCGAGAGGGCGACTAGAGGGGGAAGCGTTGTTATGGCATTTCGACCTTGGATTTAGACCCCCTATTCGCTTGGCCGGGACAACATTTTGGGGCGTAAATACCCATATATTTTCTAGGATTGTCATTCCGAATCTCTAATTTCTAGTGTTTCGCCTTTTCAAAGCTTCAGATTTTTGGAACGTTGCCAAAAAAGTTGCATAGATTCTATCGAATTTTTCTGTTTTCCAGTTTATTCTAGCCTTTCCTGGTCTGTTCCATACTTTTCTACGTTTCCTGAACTTTGGAGCATTGCGGAAATGAGTCCATCTCGTAGTCTTGACCAATTTTGTAAAATTTTCCACGTTTTTAGCGTTTTCTTGTCTTCTTCATACCATTTTTTTTGCACTTTTCTATTTTTTTTAATATTTTTCATAGCCATGCAACTTTCAAATTTCACTATTTTAGCCCTAAAATGGACGGTGCATCGCTCCCAAAACGCCAAAAGCTCGCCTCGATTCTGGAGAATAAGTTTCGGTGTATGATTTCGTCGGCTGATGTCAAGGTGGGTAGAGAGCGAGAGAGAGAGAGACAGAGAGAGAGAGAGCGTGAGAGAGAGATAGAGGGAAGAGAGAGATAGAGGGAAGAGAGAGAGAGCACTAGAAACAGATCAATTTTAGCAAGAATCCGAGGAAGACCTGCCCTCAACCTCCCCGAGCCCTCCATCTCTAGAAGATCGTTTAAGCCCAGTCGTCTCTGCCAACCCCTCAACTTCTCAAGCCAACCACCCGACCCTCTCTTCCCTGTTGTCTGCCCCTTTAAAAGCCCAACAACAACAACAACAACAGCATCAACAAAATGCTCCAAACAAGCCGCAAGCGGCTCAGCAAGGGCCTGGAGAGGAGGTGGGTAGCTTTTAAAGGGAGCTAATAATGCCTTTATAATGCTTAATTGGCTCGTAAGATATTTGCAATCGCATCGACCCTTCAGTCTTTTTAATATGCTAATCGTAGGCCTTCAAACTCTACGCCCAGTGCACGAGCTGTCGAATCTACATGCCAGACCAGAACGCCTTTATTCAGCACGTTTTGCTGCATTATCCGGCTCAATTCAGGATTTTGGGCAGTAAGAGAGGTGTGTTTCGGAATTTCTGCCAGATCGTGTTATTTAATTAATTTGTACTTTTGCAAATAAGCAAAATTTCTTTTTAGAAGCCCCATCAAGCCCGAAAATCCAAAAACCAATTTCTGTCAAGCCGAAAATCCCGGAAATCGAGAGCGCAGACCCTAAGAAGCATTCTATGTTGAGGAGTTTGTTGGGAGGTAGGCCCTGATCAAAATTGTTATCTTCCAAGAATTTTATATAACCGTAATTTATATGTTTAAAGTTGTACCATTTCAGCGTCAACCCCTCAAACCACCGCCGCAACTCAGAGCCCACGACTCCATGGCAATTTGACCCCAAAATCGGAAGCGAGTGTAAGTTTTTTCTAGCGCAAACTTAACCCATACTAAATAGAATTTTACAGACCAAAAGCGTATTTTTTAAAAAAACATTTAAATCGCGTATTCCACATTTAAATGAATCTCTCAAAACGCAATATTTTCATTTTCTGAATTAAAAAAAATTCTTCGCAAAACAAATCATTCACGGTTACAGAACTCCCCAAAACCGACTACAGCCTGTGGAATCTGCGGTGAAATTTTCCCGAATGTCGACATTTTGCTGGCACATAACCGGGAGTGTACGCCGATGAGAAAGGTATGGGATTTTTGGCAGAATAAAAATTCAACTAATTTTTAGCTCCTTTCGATCAATAATGCCGTCGTCGTGGAAGCCGCCAAAAGTTTACACCAAGCCCAGCAGGCTTCGATTTTGGACCCGGTAATTTTTGCCCTAATGTTTGCTAGAACTTGGCTTTTAAAGGGGTGGTAACGCGAAATTTTTTAGGCTACTACTCAATACTACTAAAATCCAAATTCAAATTTGCCTATTAAAGCTTAATTTTAAAATATCATGGATTTGAATAATAGCCATTTTAAAACAGCTCCTGCAGTTTTTAAAAATCAAAGTTGATTCAACATTGAAAACCTCACCACGATTTAAATTTGCAATTTTTGCAATTCAGGGTTTAGGCTTAAAATCAAACTTAAAAATTTTTCAATTAATAAAAATCGATAGGTAACATTTTTTAATTTTGGCATAAAAGAATATACGCTCAACATTAAATCTTCTTAAAGAACCTTCTGAATTACAGCATTTATATAACTTTACTTTTTCAGAAAAACCGGCTTCCCCAAGCGCTACGATCCGCTACATTCAACAACGCCAAGGAACTCTCCACCCTCCTCCAGGCCTACAATTTGACAAGAACGGCCATTAATAGAAATTAGCATATTTGTAGCTTTATTTTGCAATTTTTTCATTGATTTTTGTCTGCTTGTGATCTCGGATATTTGCGTACACACGATAAACATTGCTTTATATGCTCAACCAGTCAAGAAAAATAACCGTTTCATGTTACGCAAATTCAAGAAAATTCAAATTATTGAAATCAGGTACGCGTTTTAGCACCGGCAGGATTATGATAAGAAAGAGGAGATCGGAATGGAATTATTGAAGTTCTAATTTTTACGTTAAAAAGAGAACATCCAAAATTTGGAATCAAAATATGCAAATTACGTAGATTAAATAATTAAACCTGTCCGTTTAATTTTTAGCTCGTCGTCCGACGCTTCGACGCCCAGGAGTGCTGTAAAAGCAGCTTTAATTTAATTAGAATTCCTTTAAATTGCAATTGTTTTTTAAATTCTTTTATTTTGGCTGTTACTATAAACATTTTAGGTTTTTAAATTTCACTGAGCTATAAATCGAAAAAAATTGTAAGGTTAAATAACGCAAAACCAGATTTTCAAGGCGTAGATCCCGGCTAGCCATTAATTATACAAATTTAATAACTACCTGCTCTCGGTTTCCATCATTTCCTTAGTGGGAGATTCCGTGGACATGTTTCGGGTTTTCTGAAAGGTTGTATAATTTTTAAAAGCGCTAATTTTGACATTCAAAGGTGTGGCAAAAAACGTTTAAAGGGTATCGTCAGTGCGGCTATTCAAATTAACATACCCTCCTATTCCTGTTTTCCTTCTCGTCGTTTTGATCGATTTCCATCGGCTCCTCCACTTGCTTGGCCCGTGAACTTTTTCCAGACTTTAGGCTAGCCTGAAAAATTTAAGCTATTTTCGCTACGTCAGTCCTAACGAAAAAGGATTGCTCGAAGACTTTGAGCAAAAACTTACACAATTCTCAAAATAATCCAAAAGCGGAAGGCGGAAACGGGATCGCAAATCGTCGTAGCGGATGCTTTGGCGTTCCGGGTTTCTGGATATCGGTTTTAAGGAATTTGATAGTGGATTTGAATTTTAATAACATAGTATATTTCGGTTCTAAAGTCTTCATTTTATATTTTATTCAAAACACAATTAAATCACTTACCTTCCCTTCTTCTTAATCGTAATCACCCATAGACGATCACCGGTCAGGCCTTTTCCTTTACCTTCCTCGAGAGGCCCTTCCACTTCTACTTCTTCTGGCACCTAAATTAATAAGTAGTTAGTTAACAGAATTGATTAGCTAACCAATTAATATTTTGTATACTTTTAACTAGACCTCCCGAACCCCCCTCATTTAGCCCCAAAGACACCATTTTGACCCCCATCGCAACACCCCCAAAACCCCCCAACAGACACCCCTGCCAACCCCCAATGGACCCCCACTCGAACCCCCCATTCCAACCCCCAAAGACCCCCATTGGGCAAAATTCTGGCTATTTTAAGTTAATGTTTTTAAGGTTTAAAATCGTTTCAGCCTTTTTCAACTTTTTTTTCAACACCCCTGAAAACCCCCATTCGAACACCCCGCCCAACCCCCACCCTACCCTCGCAACCTCTATGACCCCCATCCAACCCCCACAAATATGGGGGTAAATGGGGGTTCGGGAGGTCTACTTTTAACTACTTACCGTAATTTCCTCATCAGAAAGGGCCAACATATCCCGCGGGACCCAAGTTTCCCTAAAAAAAGATCTACTCTTTCGATAACGTTGCTACATTGTGAGCGTTTGTAATTCGCGCTATAATACATGTAATCATCCGTTTTAAGATCATAACTTACTCCCAGTCCACCAGCGCAAATTCCACCATTTTGCCCTTGGCATCCGGGCGCTTTTCGGTTTTTATGATGCGCTGGATGATCCAGTCCTCATTTTTCATGATTAACGTCTGAAACCACAGTATTTAAAAGGGTGAAAAACCAAAAAAGGCCAAATAATTGGGAAAAGAAAACATTTTTAGGTTCCTACACAAAAAAGTGAAAATTAAAATATACTGTAGGTATGTACACGATGTAAAATTAAAAGCTTAGACGATCCCAAAAATGTAGGTATCAATGAGGTTATTACTTTTTCTAAAAATAAAATACAATATGTATTAACATATAATCAAATCTCCGCCCTAAAAATTACATCAGTGGGGAGCCATAAATAGCAAAAAATCGAACAAGGGGGTTTAGCTTTAGCGGGCTTCAAAAAAACATTAAAAAATACTTAAAAATCCCCGTCTGAATCAAATTATTACCTTTACAAATGTTAAAATATGATTAAAGCTATATACGCGTGAAAATCTGTGAAATTATCATAATTCCAGGCCCAAAATGAAGCGGTAGGTCCCAGGATTTGCCAGGACCAACGGGCATTCAAAGAGGCGCCACCGGATACCTTGACTGGAGGCGCGGGCGCGGTCGCGTCGCGTCCCATTGGATACCAGCCAGGCTTGAGGGGGAGATGCCTGCCCCAGGCTTTCCCACGCTCCTCATCGCTTTTTGTACCCAAATTTCGTTGAATCATCCTGAGCGGTAAATCGTGCTCCGGAAATTGAGTCCGGCTTGGTTTTTGGGCTCTAAACTCGGACTGGAAGGCTGGGAAATTGCGCACTTTTTTCGTGCGCATAGTTCTAAGGTTTTTATCCCATCGTTAAGCGTATTAATGCATATTTATGATGGTAGAACACTATCATTAGATTACGCTTTGAAATTGAAAAGTATTTATTAAGTTTTCCCTCATTTAAAACAGCGAAAAATGGCCATTTTTAGTTTTTGTTTACAAGGTCCGTTTAATGACCTTAAAATGGCAATATTTTGATACTCTACTTAACAAAATAATATGCTATAGCTAGCGAAAATTAGATATTTTATGAATAAAATCATTAACCTCAAATGTAAGTGTATTTACTGTCGAAAAGCCAACGAAATTCGTGAGATTCTTTCAAATATTTCATTCACTTTATTCATCACGTTATAACGTCAAAATAAATCCTAAATACTATATAATTCACTTAACCTTTAACCATAATGTATTTAGGATTTATTTTGACGTCTTAATCAATTAAATTATTTAAATTAAGTTTTCTTCCGGCAAGCTAATTCAATCCTACATTAAACCCAGCAACAGCTTTAGATTTTTACAAAGGGGTTCCAGATTTCCTATACATACTCATACTTTTGGAATTTCACATACTTTCGTGAGTTCTGTGTCAAAATTGCAACGTAATTATTATCCTCCAATTTTCAGTAATTTTCCATGGATCATCCACCACAACAACCACCCGTTCAACAACGAAAGGTCCCACCGCGACCGAATCGAATCGATGCCGTCGTGTAAGTTGGAATATAAAAATTCATAAAACGAAGTTGAACTTGAATTCATCAAATGATAATAGTAGCAATCGTCAAAACATAAAGCTATGCGTATCATAAAAATCTGCAGTAATCAACTCCACCAACAACAACAGCACCAACAACCGACTAGCTCTGGCGCGGGGTCGCTGAGTTTTGTAAGTTCAAAATTCCATCAAAAATAAAGTTATTTTAGTGCATGGAATGTGCCGAGGAGGGGATATGCTTGGATGGGCTGTGTCAGGTAATGAGAGAGAGAGAGAGAGAGAGAGAGAGAGAGAGAGAGAGAGAGAGAGAGAGAGAGAGAGAGAGAGAGAGAGAAAGAGGGAGGGAGTGAGAGTGAGAGAAAGAGCTAAAGAGAGAGAGTGAGAGACAGTGAGAGAGAAAGTTTAATGAAAAAAATACACATAATTTAGCAATGCCGAGGCCTTACTGGCGGTCTCCAAATGATGCTGTCAAACAGTATGGCCGGAACATTGGCCGGAGATGCTTGTCTTTGCTGCAAACGCCATGTCACTAACATCAAGTCCGCTGTGGCTTGCGTTGGGTGCAAAAAGTGAGTTGTTAGAAGGAAAAAGAAAAAATAAAGAAAGAAGAAAGAAAAAATACCACAAATTCCCTAAAACTTTCGCATTGTCTAAACCTAAAACCCGGCTACCGTATAGCAACGAGGCTAAAAAAGTGCCTAGAAGATATTAAACCGTTTAGATTCACCCACTTCGAGTGTGACCCGATGGGAATGCTCTCGCCAAAAGACTACAAATGCAAGGGATGCTCGAAATATCCTTTGGTGAGTCATTCAACATATAGCTAAACCCATTTACTGTCTAATCTAATCAACATATAATTAAATAGTTGCGAAAATCAATAGGAAAATGCGAAATAGATGCCCAGAATCATCGAAGAATAGACAAAAAACACAGAAACGAAAATGATGGCAGCAGGAATATCTAAAAATCGACAGGAATGACCGTAAAATGCAAAAATAAATAGAGCAAGTAGAAAGAAAATAGTGAAAAAAATCGTAGGCCAGGTTTTGGCCATATTCACAGCCTCCTCTCGCCGGATACACAAAAGACGCTGTGATACATGTTTCGATTTTCGATGCTCGATAGAAATGGGAGCGCCTGGGAGGCGATTTGGCGCATTTTTGCATCTGCGGTACTATTATTAGTGTCGAACTGTAGTGGGCTTGACTAGGAATTGGAATTCAAATTTTTAGGCTGAATTTTGAATCTTGCTATTTTTATTTTTCTATCAATTTAATTTCAAAAATTAAATTTTTGCAAATTAATGAATTTATTTAAATAGGTTGGGAAAGCGTTCATGACTTTTCAACCCTGGCCCCCGTCTAATCCTATGATGTTCTTTATTTTAATCTGATATGTGTGCAGTCATCTACAGCTCATTACGCATCTAATGACGTATCAAACACCTCCTTACGCCCCTTCCCTCTTGAGATATCCTCCGGACACGCTGACGGAAGTTGCATGCAAAGTGTCATACACACACACACACACACACAGACACTATTTTTTTATATATAGTAGGATTCTTCAATGACTTTTAAAAAACTATTAAAAACCTGATATTTTAGGTAGCCGATCGTCTGCTCTCCTCATCTTCCAACGAACCGACCAGCCCCTTCGTCACCACACCCCAGCAACCGGTCAGGAATTAATTTTTAATATCTCTATATTGAATAATATTCAGTCAATGCCGGAGAATCGACTTGCTGAAGAATTCACGGCGGCCGTCACTTCGCATCAAGACCTTCAGCGAGTACCCGAAGATTTGTATCAACTTCCGGCGCCCGTTTCGAGGAATCAGACGCAAAGTGAGCCGAATCCTGGTGGGTTATAAATTATTTAACTAGATTATTCTTGTAAACTCAGCTCCTTTTAAGCTAATCGACAGTGTCAGCTGGCGGGGATTATTTGGGAATTTTTAGCTGAAAAACTATTTTTAACGATTATTTTCCAGATCACCCCGGCCCCTCGCCAAGCGCCGAATCGGAAAGCGCCCGAGCTTCGCCCTTCTTCCAGCCGAGCGACGACGAGGAGGAGTTCAAACCGCCTGGGTATGAGTGCACTCTTAGATCAACAAAACAGAGAGACAGCCGATTTAAGTTAGCATCAAACTTTATATAGCGTAGCCGATTGAATTTTTGCCATGGTAGATGAGGTACTGAACTACACGGGCTGTTTATCCCCCTTAAAAGAATGTATTTTCAGCTCACGTACCTATCAACCACGAGGTCGTGGCCGTGGCAGAGGAAGTAGAGGAAAGAAACCGGGAAGTAGAGGTGGAGGGACTGCTGGATTGTCGACTATCGACTTGATGAAGACGAGGACCGGAGGACAGCCACCCAGTGGAATTTATGGAGATAAACTTGGACAGGTTCGTACTTTTGAATCGTACTTACGTAGGAGGATAGACACGGCTGGGGAGAAAGAGAGTGAGAGAGAGTGTGCGAGTGAGATAGAGAGAGAGAGAGCGAGAGAGAGATAGAGAGAGAAAAATAAGAGTGGAGGGTAAGTATTCAAATCTAGGGAACGCGCGGAAAGCGCGGAAAGGGCAGCAGAGGATCCTATGGAGCCCGTGGAAGCAAGGGCAAAGGAACCCGTGGAAGGAGAGGAAGGTTTGTCACTTTTCGATTTCGGAAAATGGTTTTTCGATAATTTTGTAGCCCCATTTTATAGAGCAGCAAAAATATACTCGGCTATTTAATCGCAACGTCAGTGGCAAAAGATAAAAAAAGTTATGGAAGAAAAACCGGCTCTATACCGGTAACGGGGACCATAGAAAAAACCGTGGACCATAACAAAAACCGTGGACCATAAAAAAAACCGTGGACCATAACCGAAAAAGGAAACCGGAAAAGGTATCGTGGTCCATAATTCCGGAAAAATTGGCGGTTATGGACCACGATACTTATCGTGGACCATAGAATCGTGATTTCAGCCAGATTATGGTCCACGATACCGACCAAGCCGGAAGTCCCCGCTTTTCGCGATTTGCAAGTATTCTAGCCGTTTAAAAGTCTAGAAAACCTGAATGTTTGGGAAAGACTGATCTGGGAAGACTATCTGGGAAGATACGGGACGAAATCCGGTACTGTTCTAATCCGGTACTGCAAAAATCTACGCCGGGGCAAAAACGCAGGCGAGGGGTTTACGATATTTTCGCTAGTTTTCAGGGTTTCTTGATACCATAGCATCGAAAAAGGCTCTATCCTAATAGCGGGGACCATAGAAATTATCGGGTACCATAGAAATTATGGGGGACCATAAAAAATATCGGGTACCATAGAAAATATCGGGTACCATAAAAAATATCGGGTACCATAGAAATTTCGGGACCTTACGAAAATCGTGGACCGATCGCGAATATCGGGGACTTTAAAATCGGCCATATAGGCCAAAATTTCGGTTGATCAATGTGGACTTTGAATTTGGACTCCAGCCGGGCTATG